>PVKS010012421.1:0-28146 GCA_004027875.1 Aplodontia rufa
GAATCCTCTTCTTGTCCCCCTCCTCTCCTCACAGAAAACCCCTCCCTCTGAAATTAAGCAGGCATTAGTCAGACCCTGAACTGTAGAGAAAGTTAGTGAAGGTGAAGAGAAGCCAAGAGCCGGCTGGGGCTGACAGGGTACCAGTATCCTGGGCACTTCAGAAGTTTGTGCCCACCTGCATCTTGAAAACAGCACTCCACTCCCAAATGCCTGGTTCTGATGCCACCTGTGGGAGCTGGCTGTGTTTGAAGAAGCATGGCAGGTTCCTGATGAGGGCTGGGAGGTTGCTCCACAAATGCGCTGTCCCTCCGCCCAACCCCAAGTGTTAAGTGACCCTGCCTGGAGCTTGCAGGCAAGCCACTCGCGGTACGGGATAAACGGATAATGGATGGAGTGCAAAAGAGGATATTCAAATGTTCTTGGTTCTTTTTTTCTCAGTTGGTGTTTGCCATGCAACTGGTAAGAAGCTTGTTCTCTCTCTCTCCCTGTCATCTCTCTCCTCTCTGTCATCTCTCTCCTCTCTGTCTATTTTTCCGTACCCTGAAGGGTATTAACATTTTATGGAGAGGAGATGGATTGATCTTTTTGAAGTGCTTGCTTTGCTATTATTGCTCAAAGAAAGGAATCAGTTCTGCATTAAGCTGAGGCTCTCATGGTAGCCTGGGAGGCAAAAGGGACGGTCGTGTTTCAACTTTCTGAACTCGACACACACAGCGACAAGAAAGTCATGGGATTCCTCAGCTCTGCTTAGAGCCACTTGCAAATTAATGGCTATAATTGGATCAACACTACCCAGCTGTTGTTGGTTGCTAAATGGGTGTAGCAAAGAGAGGCCCCTTTGTCCTCTGTGCGACTATCAGGGAGTGGGGGAAATGCCTCGACAGGACTTCAGATTAGACAAACTGGGAGGTGATCTCAGGCCTCGGAGAGTCTGCAGCTTTGACTCAAAATTCCCAACTGTATGATGAAAAAATAGTGACAATGCACCCTACCACTCAGCGAAGGGAGAAAGTGGCATCACCCACTGGTCTTCTTCAACATCACACCTCAAAACGAAGAGTTTTCCCTCGCTGCAGCTGTGCAAGTTAAGTTCCAAGAGGAGACAAGCACTTTTCCTGTCATCTTGTCCACTCCAGGTCTCTCCTTGAAAGCGCTCTGCCATCCACCACATCCCCAGGGCTGACAGTGTCACTGTGGCCGTTTAGAGGCTAACATTCAACCCTGAACTCACAGCTGCTGTGTGGTCTAGATTTTCTCAGAGCATTTAAGAAGTAGAGGCTCACTGTTCTGATAGGGCTCACAGTTTGACCCCTCACCATTATGACATGTCAACTTTATTACAAAATGAAAGCGCTGACTAGGATCCAGGTGGCCCAGGGTAAGTAGTTTAAAAATCTACAGGCTTCAGCTTCCTCATGTGCCCAATGAGGATAATTAAACTCAGTTACTCTATTGCACTTCTTACAAGTTATGATCTTTGCAAGAGAGGAAAAAATAACATGGAGCCCCAAAATGGGTTACGGACATCACTATCTCAAACTTCGCTCTCTCTAAAGAGTTTTATTCTTTGTTGACATCTTAACTAAAGAACACTATGTCCTTTGGAGCACTCCTGAATTGAGAAGAGGAGGAAGTAATGATGAGATCTCCTGCCATTTTCCCATTTTTCTTTCCAGATGACTCCCCATCCATCTAATATTAGTAGAAGCCTGTCTCTGGGACTACAGGCAAAATCATATCATTGAGTTAGAAAATAGTAAATTTCTGTTTCCTCTCTGGGCATCAGAATTGCATATTTTATAGTGAACTACAGATGCTAAATTATTTGAATCCTTCTTCAGATGTTCCTAATTTACATTGTCTGTGGCAAATAAAAAGATAAGTACAATCCATATTGCAAATGCATCAGGCTATGATAAATTTGTGGCCTTCTTTCTCTGAGTCTTCTCCACCTCATGGAATTTATATTGCAGCCATAATAATGTCAGACCAACACTATGAATATCTTCCTGCTAATTATGCCTGGTTTTTAAAACAGTGCCCATTTATGAAGACAGTATTATGGTATTCTTGATTATGCCCTAAATAATTCTGTAAACGTAAAGCATGCCGAATAATATTGGAATTCCACTAAAGAACTGCAATAAAAATAGAACTATCACATACATTCCAATGTGTTTTTTTTTCTTTTTACAAAGAATGCTTTTGATGAGATGCAACATCCTTTAAAACCCCTGAACTAAAAACTTCCATAAAGATTAATTGTGACTTCAGGGCAACCCTAGAAACAAATTACAAAATTCAGATAAAAGAACAATGTCAAAATAACCATAATTATAAAATCATAATACTAATTATAATAAATAATATTTCTTGGATGACAAGCCAATTTTATCCTAGGTACTATGCTTCCATGATTTGAAGACATTACATTTATAATCCTAAATTAACTCTTTAAAGTAAGGATCCTTCTTCTCCCCGCATTGTGGTTGAGGATTGCTGACAGAATTAAAGTGTTCTGCTTAAGGTCACTTTGCTGATGTGATAGAGTGATATTAGAAGACTTGGGCCTTGAGACCACATTTAAGCTGTATGATTTAGTGGGTTCACATATTCCCAAAAATCCAAAAGCAAAAATGGCAGGAAATGTCCCCCCATTCAGGCTTCCACCCTATCCATCAACTTCTTTTTTTCCACATGTGTATATAAGCTAGAAAGACCTAGCAGGCTTTACGAACCCTTGGTGGGTCTCATAAGCACAGTTTCACTATAGCTACAGCAACCTCATAATGTAACTGTCCAAGAACCAGGCTCTGATTCAAGGTCAGGTGTGTTGGTACACAGATGTAACTAGATGACCCATAAGACCCCTTGGTGATTGATTGTTCCCTCTAACACTCCTGACCACCCAGGCCTGCCCCCATGCCCTGCCACTGTGTTCACAGCTTCTATATTTGAAGAGCTTCTCAGAATGGTGGCCACAACAGCAATGTCCACCCTTTTAGACATGGCCTTACATGACTATGACAACTGATGGGGCAGCTTGGCTTTCCAACCTGTTCCGATGTTTTAAATCCTTCACTCACTTTCCAAACCTTAATTCATATCCAGTTTGGCTAAGTGTAAGATCAGAAGAACATATCTAAACCTGCAAAATGTGACAGTGCCTGGGAGTAGGGGATGGGGTTGTCACTTCTCTATATAGTCACCTGTATCTATGGCCTGCACAGCAATCTGGGATAGTCCCACAGGTTGATGGGAAAGTGATGTACTGAGCTCAGAGCACTTGGAATAAGTAATTTAATTTTATTTAAAAAAAACACTAAACATAGAGAACAAAATTAGTAATTAAAATATACCATATATGCTAACAACATTGAAATATGATTTAGTCATTTTTACCTACCAAAAAAAAGATCAAGTATTCTTATGATTTAAATTTTAAAATCCAGTGCTGTAAAAAATTGAAAGACTAATATCTTCATTAAAAACTACATTTATCCCTGTATAATAGCCTCAAATTTTACTCAGTATAATTAAGTGATCTGACAACCTCTATATAAAGCATCCTGAAATTACATGAATAGTCTCTGTGTTACCCCACACCCCAGAACATTACAACAAACAAAAATCTCATACTTAACAAAAGGAAAATGACTCCATGTGCTTCATGGAAATTAGAAACATTAGCAGAGATCTGTGCAAATGAAGTTTTTTTTTCAGATTATAACTTATTAAATAGGATTTATTTTGAAATATTACAAGGTTTGGATTACACTAATTTTTCTTAATATTTAAAAGGTTTAGATTCTTCACACCCATCACAGATTTTTTTTTCCAGGGGAGAAATGAAAAAGAAAATCCAATTCATTTCCTGCACTATAGCACACGTGGACTGACTCATTTAAACCACAGACGATGTCCCCTCTAGTCTCCTCCTCCCCTGAGCCAGAGTCCGGGGAGACTCTCTCAATGTATGCTCAGCCACCAGCTATCGCAAGTCACTTAAGTAAACACGGAGGCACCTTGGTGAAAGCAATTGCATGGTCTGAATACCATCAACTGACACTTCTATTCAGTGACCCTCTCAGGTCTCAGAAATGGTCTTCTCAAATTCTGGGTCTTGAGGTATTGATTTCAATCAGCAGCTTTTCCTAAGAGCATCATTTCAAAAATAGCCCTGTCACAATTTCTGCTCTCTCATCTTAGTTTCATCTGGGCTTTGTATTCCTGTTTGAAACCATTCAGTGAGATGACACCACAGGGTTTTACTGAGGCATTGATTCTGCTCCATACATAGGTAATTGAATTTATTCTCCTGTATATGAAAAAATATTAATATTAAAGTTTGGTGGAGGAAGGTTTTAGGTCTAAACAGTCCAATTATTTTTTTCCTCTTATAAAAATGAATAGTCTGAATTAGATCACTTATAAAATTCTCAACCTTACTCCTGAACTGGTGATAACAAATCAGTATCAAATCTACCATTTTAGGACATATATGGGATGGTGGTCTTTCTTAAAATAAATTAATATATATACATACATACACATATATTTGTATATATGTATATATGTTTCTGTCCGTGTGTACACATACGTGGTTGAAGTAGGAAACATAGAACAATAACCTATAATTTTAATACAAACATTTTCCTGACTGGCCCTGGCATGTATACTTTAGTAAATTTTCTAAAGTGGTAAATTATAAGCTGCCCAACAAAAATTGATTTGATGATAGTGATCCAGAGAAGGCTGCTACACATTCTGCACCAAAAATGTGGAGGTTCAGAGTCACCCATGTCTTATCTCTTTAAAAAAATTGGGGGGATTGTTCTACCCTGACAGGAAATTCAGGTTATTTTTCTATTTCAAAGGGAGAAAGAAAGGACCTGAACTTAAATACTTCCTATAATCTAAATACCTTAATAGATACTTTATATGTGTTCTCCCATCCAACCTTACAGGGGTCTTTGAGGAGCTGATACCACATTTTACAAATGAAGAAATTGACATCACATTTAATGACTTGTCCATATTTTTTAATAAGAATCAGAATTAGGCTTTGAATCCAGGCCTTCAAAGCAGGAACACATGCACAGATTTAGCACCTACTGTGTGCTGACATTATGTGCGAGGTGGAGCATGTTTAGCTGAAAAGCACATGGTTCCTTCCCTCAAAAGGCTCACACTCAGGGCTGGAGCAGTGGCTCAGTGGTTACAGCACTTGCCTGGCATGGACAAGTACACGAGTTCAAACCCTGGCACCACGAACACAATGAAGTGTCGGAGCAATGACAGCCATATGAAAAGCTAAATAAAAATGGCTTCTTTCTGTCTTCTCTCTCACTGTCCCTCAATCTTTAAAAAAAAAAAAATTGAAGTACGTAAAAGAATTGTTCTAATTAATCTTAATTAAATTTGATTACTGAATACAGAATTATATAAATTAACCAAAAAACTTTTGCTCAGGAAACAAGAATATTTCAACATTAAGAAAAAAATGTTTCAAACTGGAATATTAAGAAAGAAACACTACAATTGTGTATGCCACAAAGGTGTTTAATAAAGCATCCATTGAATTTTTTTAATTTACTTATTGAATTTTGGAAATTTTTATATTTTCAATATTGGAAAATGAATTTTTTTGTCTACCTAGAAAATCCAAAGTAATGAACTAAAATTAGAAATGACAAGAGTTTAATAAAAGACGATTGGTATAAGATAAGCATGCAAAAAATCAAGCATTTTCCTATATCTTCTTAATTCTAGATTAGGAAAAAAACTGCTATAGAAAAAGACCGATGTGTTAGTAATTCACAAAATTATTGAATAAAAGTAAAGAAATACTGCCAATATGAAACTATTTTTTATTTTATTTATTTTTTTAGAAGAACAGTGAGAAAGAGGGAGAGACAGAGAATCCATTTTTATTGAGCTTTTCACATGGCTTTCGTTGCTCTGACACTTAGTTGTGTACATGGGTGCTGGGGTTTGAACCCATGTACTTGTGCATGCTGTGCAATCGCCCTAACTGCCGGGCCACCACTCCAGCACCATGAAACTATTTTTAAAAAATGAGATACAAACTCACATTTAGTTGGTAGGAGTGTCTACATTTTTGAAGAGGCAGTTTGGTAGTTCTTCTCAAAATTAAACATACTGTTTGATCCAGCAATTTTACTTCAAAGAATCTATTCTACTAAAATTCAGTCACAGATGCAAAAGGATCCGTTTGAAAAGATGTTTATTGTACATATGTATATAATGTAAAATAATAAATAAAAGTTATCAAATAAATAAGTAAATTATGGCACAATCATACTATAAAATACTATAAAGGGAATGAAGGAGAGATGTGTGAACTGACAAGAAAGCATGACCAAGATACATTGTTGAATGACAAAATTGGTTATATTCTTCTCCTTATTTCAGCACTCATTTGAATATTGTTTTAAACTAGCCTCTTGTTTTTATAATTTTCTAAAAATCCTCCAACTTGCAGTACACTTGACAGATACTATAACAGAAATAGGAAGCAGGTACTGTGAGAACCTAGAAAAAAAGTAAAACTTTCCCAAAGGGAATCAGGCTAAGCTTTAGGCTGAGAACTGTGTGCCTTGAAGAGTAAAAAGAACTTTTCCCATAAAGAATGGCTGTGGGGGCTGGAGTGGAGGCTCAGCGGTTATAGTGTTTGCCTGGCATGCACCAGGACGGGGGTTCGAACCCCAGCAACACGTACACAATGAAGCATCCGTGGAATGAAAATCACGTGAAAAACTAAATAAAATTGATTACCCCTTTCCCTCTCTCTCTCATTGTCCCTCTGTCTTAAAAAAAAAAAAAAAAAAAAAGAATGGCCGTGAAACCAGGTATAGTGGATTATCCCTGCAATCCCAGCAGCTAGGGAGGCTGAAGCAGGAGGACCACAAGACCAAAGCCAGCTTCAGCAATTTAGTGAGGCACTAAGTAACTTTGCAAGATCCTGTCTCTAAATGAAAAGTAAAAATGGGGGCTGGAGCAGTGGCTCAGCGGTTAAAGTGCTTGCCTGGCATGTGTGAGTATACGAGTTCAAACCCCAGCACCACATACACAACTAAGTGTCAGAGCAATGAAAAACTAAATAAAAATTGATTCTCTCTCTCTCTCACTCACACACACACACACACACTGTCCCTCTCTCTTTAAAAAGAAAAATAAAATGGGCTGGGAATGTTGCTCAGTGGTTAAATACCTCTGAGTTCAAACCATGGTACCAAAAAAAAAAATGCTATGAAGAGGGTGTAGGGTCAGATGTTTTCTCTCATATGTGGAAGCTGCAGAGGAAAAAGGAAAAGAAAGGTAGATGGGTTGGGAACTCGTGAAAATCAAGGGGGAGATCAGTAGAGGAATGGAACAAGGGGTTAAGAGGAGGGAAAGGAGCCAGGGAAGTGCTGGGGAATGACATTGGCCAAATTGTACTGTTGTACTGCGTACACGTATGAATATGTAACAAGAAATCCCATGAATATGTACAACTATAATGCACCAATAAAATGATGTGGAGGAGGGGAATGACGGTGGAGCATTCAGAACCGAGAACAAGCTCCCTGACCGAGGACACTGAAAGCTCCAGGACCCAGGAAGAGAAGGCGGTGCAGCAGAAACCCTCCAGGCAGACGGGGAGGCGCGGTCGGTGCAGAAGGTGGTTTGAAGATGTGAATCTCTCACGTGACAAACTGAGGGAGTTCAGTTTCCTTCAAGTGCAATTGGGACACATAGGGTGTTTTTGTTGTTTGTTTTGCTTTACTCTTTTCAGTGATGAGGCAAAAAAAATTTTTTAAGCTGATGAATGGCATAAATGCTTCAGGAAGAAGAACATGACAACAGTGCAGGAAATGTAGTATATAGAAGAAGAGAAAGCAAACTTCAGGAAAATTGTGAGGGAGAAAGTAAAGTTGAATTTGTGATACTCCCTCATGAAATAATGGTAAGATTGGGAACATATTTTTAAATGGATCTATTGATCATTTAATGTAAATTGGTGAAATAGGGACTATGTATCAAAAATCCTGAGATTTAGGGGGAAATTACAGAAAAGGTGGGTCTGAGAGGGGAGGAAAGATGAAACATAAAGATGTTCATAGTCATCAAAGTCAGGAATTGTGTCAAGACATCACTCATCTCTCCTTTGCTAAACAAGCAGTTCGTAAGATCATGAATATGGCTGGGACTCAGAGTGACTACTACTCATGTCTTAAAATCACAGTCTTGAAAAGTACTTACAACCCCCCTTCTCCCCAACCAATAAAAGAAAACCTAAAGAAACAAACCATAATAATCCTTACAGAATCCATAGTATTATATGTGTAGCAAAAGCCACAGAAATCTCTGTGATATTTATCCGGTCCCGACCAGCAGGAACCGGACCGCTCTCATTCAACGGTGAACTGAGGTTAAAATAGGCCCACTGGTCTTAAGTTCTCCAAACACTTCATTTCTCCCTTAACCACAGCTAAAGGCCTCCAGGCACTTCCCGCCTTCCCTCTCTTAGAGTCAAGGCCCTTAAGGTATTACATTTAGAGTCAAGGCTATTCACATTCAGAGTCCTTGTTTCTATTGCCATACCAGAGTCCCTGTTTCTGCATTCGAGGCTCTTACTACCTGCATCTTCTACCGCTGTTGATCTCTCTGCAGTCTCTGCTGTTGCTGCTGCCTCTCTGACTCTCTCAGGCAGCAGGCGGTCGTCTCTCTGCTTTCCTCCTGACTGCTGCTTGCTTCTTCCATGCTTCTTCTTCTCTGACTGCTTCAGGACAGGGCTGCTCGCTTGCTCGCTTGCTTGCTCTACCTGACTAGTCGCTACTCTATTTATCCATTACAACAGCCAATAGGGGTACAATGCAAACACGTTTATCCAATAGTACAAATGAGTGACCAAATAGCTTAGTCATGCGGTCAGGCATTACGTCACTAAGGAAGATACAAGCCAGCTGGGTCAGAGTTGTTTACCACCAATTCTTTTACAAGCCAGCTGGACCTCATGTTGGGGAATCCCCAACAATATTGACCATAGATCAAGATGAAATTGCCTGAAATACAGCACCATTTGTAAAGAGAGATTTTAGTCATCCATCCAACACAAATTTTCATGCTCCTATCATGTGCCAGGCACTGTTCTAAGAGCTGTGGCTGCAGGTATGATATGACATAAGAAATTGTCCCTGCGTTGACAGCCTTGGCTGCTAATGAAAGAAGCCAAACACCCTAGAGATCATGAAGGAGCAGCTGCCAAGTTGGCAAGAACACCTGGAGATCAGAAAAAAAAAAAATGAGTCCCAAGGAAGAGAGAAGGGATCAGTCAAGGAGAGACCATAAGAGGAGGGCTTCAAACCTGGCCAGCATCTAGCAGAGAGCAGGAGGAGTCAAGAGCATCCAGTTTCTCCCTCGCCACCTCCCCTACCCCTGAACCTCCTGAGTCAGAGGCGACTCCAGCATCAGCGTCTAGCTGAATGTCCATACCTGGAGGCTCTTGCTGTGTGTTTGAATGCTGACTGGATGAGTGAAGGGGAAGCCAAACACTGCTTAACCACATTCTTAGAAACCCATAACCCTAAAAATTAACATCTATTGAATGCTTGCTGTGTGCTGAAGCTCCACAAGCACTCCCTTGCTGGAGGCTCGCACCAGTGTCAGAGTCCCTGGCACCCTCCCTTTACGCACAGAAAAACCAAACCAGAGTTCCCAAAGTCATATCTCTAGCAAATAGTAGAGCTGTATTCAATCTAGGGCTAACAGCAATAAGTACATTTTATATATATATATATATACATACTCCACCTTCCCAAGACAATGATGCAACAACTAATGCACCTGTGTGCTGGACATGGACTAATTCTAGACAAGAGTGGGACATAACTTACAGAACGATGGCAGACACCAGATTGCCAAGCTACTTTAATACCAAAGGAGTCAAGATGCTGTTTCAAAGATAATGAGGAGTTGCTGATTGCCTGAAAAGGAATATTTTAGAAAATGAAGATTAGCAACACGTGTAAAAGAGGAAGGAGAAAGTGAACTATCTTATGCCAAAAAAATAAAAAATAAAAATAAAAAACTTGGTAATAGGAAGAGAGAGACAAGATGCCACTCCATGACCTCGGATTTTTTACCTACTTCTTGATTCCTGTTAAGACTTGAGAAACTGACACACATCCAGAAGCAGAGACTAAGAAACCAGTGAAGAGGGAGAAGAAGGGACAATTGATGATGTCAATGGATCAGTGTTACAAGAAGAGAAATTTCTCTTGGAATAGAAAGTCACCCTCCAAGAGACAAGTAGGTAGAAAAGAAGGGAAAAGAATAAAATGAATTATTTCAAGAAGAAAAAGACTATAAAATACATAGTCCTCACTGAGCCCGTTGGCACACACTGTAATCCCAGTGGTTCAGGAGGCTGAAGCAGGAGGATTGCAAGTTCAAAGCCAGCCTCAGCAATTTAGCAAGGCTCTGTCTCAAAATAAAAAATAAAAATGGGCTGGGGAATGTGGATCAATGATTAAGTGCCTCTGGGTTCAATCTTTGGTATTAAAAAAAAAGTCATCAACTAAAAGTAGGATGCAGGTTGTTCAGGATTTAAAGCAGTCATTGTGTGTGTGTGTGTGTGTGTGTGTGTGTGTACATAGCCACATATTAGATGACAAGTTGTTAATTTTGGTAGTTGTAAGAGTTACCATGATGTTAATATGTTACATTTCTTTCATTTAGAAATGGTCCCTGAAGTAAAATAACATGATGTGTGCAAGTTAGGGGATCTAAGAGAAAAAGTAAAAATTTGGAGCAGTGGAACATGATGTATAATCCTACAGGAGGAACCTGGCCAACCAAACCAACCAACTGGGGCTGAAAGAGTGGTCCAATTGTTAAGCCATCTTATTATCTTTGCAGGACATTGAGTAGAATAGCAGTGCCCATGAGAGGAAAATAGATTTCAAAAGCAGGACATCCAATGTGTTACATTAAAAGACAACTTCCCAAAAAAATGAGAATTGAGGAAAAGACACTTTATACATATTTCATTTTGTTTAGAAAAGCTGCCAAGGCTATCTACATAGCAGATGAAAGTATTTTAATAGAGAAAGGGTTTGACTGATAGAAACATGTATGTAAAAACCTGCTACATTAACTCTCTTTTTCTCCCTAACCCAAACAAAATCTTTCTTAGCAATCAGAAATTTTTAATTACAAAACAGAATTGTAAATGTACATTAAAAATGTGCCTCTGGGGGCTGGGCTGGTGGCTTAGCAGTTACGGGACTTACTTGGCATGCGCAAGTACATGGGTTCAAACCCCAGCACCACATACACATGAAGTGTCAGAGCAACGAAAATTAAATAAAATTGATTCTCTCTTTCTCTCTCTCACTATCCCTCTCAAAAAAAAAAAAAAAAAAGTCAGTCTACAATGGCACCGTAGACAAGCACCCTCTGCCGTAACTAATGGGGCATGCATGCTGAAATTGGAAACTGGATATATAGAGAAATGCACTAAATAATGATACTCAGTTCCTATCTGGGTGCTATCTTCTCACAATGGATTCTAATTACATATTCCCATGTGAACCTGAAGACCTTATCCATAAAAGACTCTGGGGTTTTGTGAGTACACACCCAAACAAAGCTATCAGAAAAACCAGAAACTGAAAATGATTTCCTTATGCTTGAGACATACCCCCAAGGTTCCCTTTCAGTTTTATCTAGATGGCACTCAAGTAAGATCCGCATATGGAATTATTCCCCACACCGGTGGGTAACCTTGGGGAAGTTGAAGAAAGCAGAGATTATTTACAAACTCCCACAGCAGGGGCTGTTTTATATTTCTCCCACCCTGGATCTAATTCCACTGGTAAATACAACACATATTAAATTATAAAGCATAAATATGAAAAGGTCAAGAACTGCGATAGATGGTCAACCCAACTGACACTAAGGCAGAGGCCAGCAGACGTGGATGTCTGGACAGGCCTGGAAGGTTGCCCTGCCTCCTGGCATTCATGGGTTGCCATGATCCCCAAGGCAACCAACACAGACTGACCCCAGCAGGCACCTGCCATTGCTTAAGAACAGCTTGTAGGAATCATCTGTGTTCTGAAGGTCAGTCTTCTATTCAGATAACTTGCAGGAACTTTCCATTCAAGTAGAAAAAAGCACATAATGCTGTAGTTGCAACAGCCTCCCAAGATCTGTCTGCATAGTACCCTCAAAACCAAACCCTTAAAGGAGGCGTTGCTTATACATCTTGGTTCTTGGTTGAGTGATTTTTGGTTGGTTTTTATCCAAAGAGGAAGAAAAGTTTTCCATAAAACAAAATAGAATTATGTAATGATTGTCATGAAAAAGTAATACCTCTGTATTACTCATAACCCGAAAATGTTGAGTGAAAAATGTGTACAGTTTCTATTTACTATTTCAGCCATTTATATTTTGTTAATTGAAAACACCTTTAAAGGGGCTGGAGCAGTGGCTCAATGGTTCGAGTGCTTTCCTGGCATGCACAAGGACCCAGGTTCAAGTCCCAGCACCACATATACAACTGGGTGTTGGAGAAACAAAGGCCAGATGGAAAAATAAAATAAAATAAAATTGATTATCTCTTTCTCCCTCTCTGTCAATCTCTCTATCTTTAAAAAAAAATTTTAAAAAGTCAAATATCATAGGGACTGTCAGCATATTTTTATATTTTGTTTTGTTATCATACTTGTATAAAAGAAACATCTGAATACTCATTCAATAGAAACATAAGTGTGGATTAGAGTGCAGCAGGAGCAGGCTTGGCCTGACTCTCTTGAGAATGCTCATCAACATAAGTATGGAGAAATAGCAACTTGAACCCCAAGACTATGAGGCTAATGGAGCCACCACTTGGATTGAATTATCTGTTTTATGCAACTACCATTTGGATAATGTTTTCTTCCTCTTCCTCCTTCATGTCCTTCTCATTATTTTTATTAGTATTATTATTATTGAAATATAAAGAAAGCAAAAAGAAGCAAGTAAAGTTTTAGGGTAAACTAAAACTGTTTACCTGAATTTAGGGTAAAACATAAACTGTGTTATGGTTTAGATGTGAGGTGTCCCCCAAAAGTTCATGTGTAAAACAATGCAAGAAAGTTTAGAGGTGAAATGCTTGGGTTATGAAAGCCTTAACCTAATCAGTTCATTAATCCTCTGTTAGAGAATAACTAGGTGGTAACCAGGCTGACAGGGTGCAGCTGGAGGAGATGGGACATTGGGGGGAATGCCTTTGAAGTATATATTTGTGCTCGTTGAACAGAGTGCTCTCTCTCCCTCTCTCTCTCCCCTTCTTGGTGCAAACCTGAGACACTTCCCTCTGCCACACCCTTCCACCACGATGTTCTGCTGCACCTTGAGGCCCAAGGAAAGGAGCTAGCCTTCTATGGACTGTGTCCTCCGAAACCTTGACCTGCAAAATAAACTTTTCTTCCTCTAATTGTTCTCATCAGGTCTTTTAGCCACAGCAACAAGAAAAAAAAAAGTTCATACAAATGTAAGTTCAAATTTCATCTCTACAACTTTCTGGCTCTGTGACTAATTTATTTAATCACTCTGATCCTCAATTTCCTGAATAATAAAATGGGGAGTATAGCAATCTCTCTCTACAATGGGAAGTGAATCTCCCTTCTCCAACTTCTATGATGATTGGAACTTGGTTCAGTGCTTGACCCACGATGGTTGAATAAATGCTTATCTAAGGAATTTACATTTTCAAAGCATGTAAGGAAAATCAAAGGTTTATTTTATGTGTATTTTTATAACACCCTGCAATGAGAAAAAAATCTTGGTCCCTATCCCATTTGGGTTACATAATATTTGCTATGGTTTGGATCTTGAAAGTCCCCTTAAAGACCCATGTGTTAAAAGAAGTGTCCCCAGCTCAGTGCTATAGGGAAGCAGCAAAACTGTTGAGATGTGGCCTAATGGGAAGTCTTCTAGTCACTGGGGAGATGACATGAAGGGGATAGTGCAAATCCATCCCCTTCCCCTTCTCTTTTTCACTTCTGGTAATGAGGTGAGCAGCTTTGTTCTGCCATACACCCCCCACCATGATGCACTGCCTCGCCACAGGCCCAAAGCATAGGAGCCAACCAATACTCGACTGAAATCTCCAAAACTGAGCCAATATAAACCTTTTCTCTTCATAAGTTGAATGTCTTGGGTATTTGTTATAGTGATGGAATGCTAGCACAATATTCAACAAATATTGTGGATTAAATTGGAAATGGAACTATTTTGCAAAATAAAGCAGATGAAAACAATTTTATTTTCAGAAGCAAAAGCATCAAAACAGTATTATAAAGAATCATGTTAGAAAATATCTCATAAATAGTAATGATAATGTTATAATGATATTTTGTTCAACTTTGTAAAAAAAAAAATTTTGTGAAATACAAATGACATTTCCATTGAGTTAAAAAGATTCTGTATAAGTGTGTTGAATCAGCCAATGGAAATATCTAGAACACATCAGGGTAAATCATAAATTCCTAGAGGGAAAAAAATTTAAATATCTGAGCATTACTATGAAAATGTTTAAGAAAGAACTTCCTGGAAATATATTTTTGTTTGACTTTAATTCCTAAGTTTGAATTTTAAAAATATTTTAGATTCCAGATCAAAAATTATTCTGGAGATATTTTTCAATATGTTCTTGAATAAGAGAAAACTAAATCATCTCAATATTATAGGTTTTCTTTTCCCATAGACATTAAAAATATATCCAGTACCTTCAAATTTCACTTAGCAAAATGAAAATATCGTGATGAAACATTGAAAAGCCATCCTCCAGTGTCTAATAAAGATCAGATCTATTACTTAAGAATTACTGGGCATACGAGTGAGCTTCTATTCTTAGGTTTCTCTTGTGTGCACTATGTGCATAAGTGTACATGTGTATATTTATAAGGGTGGGGTACCCATTGCAACAGAGTCTAGAGCTGAAATGGTCCCTGTTTCTTCATAGTCTTCTTGCAAACAACTGACACTCTGTTGTCCTATAGAGATTTTTTTCCAATGAATAATTCAGACTCAAACTGCATATTGGTAACTATATTTTAAAACAAAAAAATTCCTCACATAATAAATACATTTTATGCACATTAACTTCAAATTTACTTCAGAAAGCTATTTACAATATAAATAATTATAAATGGGAACACTTTGCAAGATATCATTGACATAGCTAATATTTTCTACTTTACATTCCAAAGTAAAAGTTCAAATTACAGCTTTATACTACAATATCACTAAAAACTATACATTGCAAGATGGTATTTGGAATAATGGCAATCAGTATCTTCTCACAAATATAATCCTTTTTATAGCATGTCAGTCAAAAAACAAACAAAATATTTCATTTTTTTTTGAAGTGCCTACTAATATGCTTCATTTTTTGAAATATTTCCCTTTGTGGGGGGAAAGAAACAAAATATTATAATACATCTAAAATTTTTCCATGCCAATTTCATTTCTCTCAAAATACAAACACATTTTGGGTATAAATTTAGCTGAGAAACATGTCCTAGATCAGCAAATTGGGATAAACTCCTCCCTTTTAGGTTTATGAAAGCCAAGACTCTCATGCAGTAAAATCAAAATTGCAATAAATAAGACTACAAAGGTTTGGTTTAAAATTATCAATCAGAATCTTGAGTGAACCATTATGTGTGCGTACACACACAAACACACACATACACATACATACACACATATACACACATAATTGTATATGGCACATTTTTGAATACCCAAGGTGATATAAAAATCATACTTTTCTCTCTCTGTGGTGTGTATCCTTTCTGCATACTGTCTTAGAGACAGAACTCTGTGTGTTGTGTGTGTGTGTGTATGTGTGCGTGTGTGTGTCCTTTCTGCATACAGTCTTAGAACTCTGAACAAACACCTATTTGGAAATTAGAACATCTCACCTTTTGAGATTAAGCACTACCCGTACAACCTTTTTGCACAAAAAAAAAAAATGAGCACAACACAAAACTTTTCCCCAAGAACATTTTCTATGTATGATACCTTTTGCATGGATGCATAGCTGTTCTATCCTCATTTAAAATTGGGAATGATGTTTAATCCACAATATGCTTCACAGTAAGAACTACCAAATAGATTTTGGTTAAATGTAAACCCCTATTCACAAAACCTTGACATTTACATGAAAGTTGAATCACTTATTTGGAGAACTGCAGGATTTACATTCTTAATTAAGTCATTCAGAAAATAGAATATATGCCTACATCTATGGTTTGAGTAAACTAGGGAGCCAAATCTGGACCTTTGAGCTTTCTAAATCAGGAGGACTGTATTAAAATGTAAGTTATTCCACTAGACAAAGTTAGTGACCCCAAAACACTCAGATACTCAGTTTTCCAAATATCAGCATTCACTCTGACCCTCCCAAGTACTACTAGCGCTAATAGATTGTACTGAATAGCTTAGTAATGTCATGCTCTTCAAAGAGAGAGAGAGAGAGCCTTATAATATCAAATCTATATTCAGAGTATTTTTTTAGTTGTATTATCTTCTATCAATATTATTTGGTCTAGATCTTGGGGGCAGAAATCTTTCATTATATTTTAAATATCCATGCATATTTTCCAAATAATTTTGCATTAGAACTGATCCTCACCCTCCATAAAAAAAGAAAGAAAAATGGAGCATATCATCCTTTTCTTGAAGATCCCATTAAAGCTTATTTTAAGTGGGATTCTCTGCCCAGAGGAGGCAGCATGTGGCAGCAGGGTGTAGTGAGAATTAAGAACAGTACCCAGTGGAAATGTTTTAGCTCAAAGAAATATAACCAGGAAATAGTTAGTGGTTTTCTGTATAAATGCTGAAGGCAAATCATTTATTGCATCCTGTCTCATTTTGAATATCACATCAGCACTGTTACATCATCTTGTATCAAGCAGTTAGAAAAGTGAGCACACATTATCTCGAAAGACGTAGAGCTGAAGCATACCTAAACGTCTGATCTGTAATGACTATGACCTTAATATTATGCATCCAAAAATAACACATCATATATTTTCAACATAGTTTTAACAGAATTTCCCCAAGGAAGATCAGGGAAATATTTATATACCTCTTTGGTTACCCAGATTTTAAAATTGCTTAAAACAGGTAAAATGGGCAATAAAGGCATTCTTGCTATTACCATGAAGCATGAGTTTTCAGCCATCTAATGAACTGGTACATACTGTAGCAGTATAATTGGAATAGCACATGTTTATGAATTCCCCAAGGCAATAAAAAAAGCATCCTTCTCTATTTCAATCAAATTTCATGGTTTTCAGCATTTTAGCAAAGTTATAGAAATCAAGGATTAAAACTAAGCCAATTTAAGTTCAATTTTAACTGATTAAGTTATTGGGAACATATTTATTTTATATCTAATGTTTTTAAAAGACAAAGATGATATCCTCCTTATAGGAAAATATCTTCCTGCACAGAACAAAATAATGCATATTATAAATACATTTTTACATATGTATGTGAATAATAAGAAGTTACCTTGTCAACTTACTTTGGATCATTTTATAATAATTATGCCATATTTCAACAAATGAAAGCCATATAATACTGCGAGCCTATAAGTTGTTACATATAATGCAAAAAAATTGCTATCATAAAATTATTATCATTCAAGAAATTAAGTAGGTGGTAATGTATTTAAAACTGGGCTCATCTACCCCAATTTTTAATTGAGATGTAATATAATTAATTATGTCTTTCTTTAAAAATATTGAACACATCACTTTAAGGAGCATGATTCCCATGATTATCCCCTTTCTGTTCAGTTCATAATTTATTCTTTCCACTAATCAATTATCCTCCATATAAAAATTTCACCGAAATCCTTTGAATGACAGTCTTTTCTTTATTATCAGTGCATTTCCCTTGGTTCTTAAATTGCCATTTCTCTGACAGTATCTGTTCTGACTCATTTGATAGAATATATATCCATCAATAGAAGCCATCTGTATGGATTTCCTTTCCAAAATACACCACGTTTTCTAGATATTGGATTTTTTGAAACATGTATCCTCCAGAATTCTGCAAAACCTTTAGCATTCCTAAATCCTTATTTTACATGCAAATTAATCATAATCCATTGTAAATATTCCAGGGGCTTCTCACAAATAATTTTCTCAAAATTACTGAACACTTTTGCTTATACGGTTCTAAATTAACAGTTTATGGTACTGTTAAAATTTTTAAAGCATATATGATAAGCACTACATTTCTCACTTACTTATACCTTTTTTGCATTTATACTGGCCAATGTTGCTCTGCTATACCCAAGAAATAGCTATTTAATTTTATGTAGCCTCTTTTCTCATGTATAAACAACTCAGTATTTGTCTCTCAAATTATCATACAGATTGTCGCCAACCAATGGACTGCCAAATAACTGTACTAAACGATGAGAATATAGAACTAATCCCTGAGTGTCCAATGTTATGTTCTGTTTTCAAAATTATAAGTCAAGTTCTTTCAGTACATTCTCCTCCTTGAATTTGGCAAGAGTTACATGCATGAGACTCCTATAAAATATTATCTATGAAACTTCTCTAATCACTTATGTCACTTTGCTTTGAATACTAGAGAATAGTGCACTTTTTAATCTTACTATTTTTCTTCCCCCTGATAAATTTCTACCATCTACATTTTGGCTGAATCTAAGAAAAAGTTGACTGTAATTATACCCATCCCAAAGAGCCCACATATCTGCTTAAGTCTCAAAGCTTCTAGACCTCTGCATGTATACAGAAAAACCACAACCATCAGTCCTGACAACTCATAGCAGAGAGTTAACTACTTCACAAATCCGTTCTGCTGCCTCAAGGAACCACAGCACCATGAAACATTGGAATAGCCTTGCAGACCAGGAAACTGGGGCTCAGGCATGGTCAGGGATGTATTTGTAGACACAAAATTAAGTTACAGGCAGGGTCAGAACCCAAACCCAGAGATCTCAGCATCTAGTCCACTGGTCATTCTACTATACCACACAGAGATAAGGGCAAATTTGTTGTTTTCATTGTTTACAAATAATAAGGAAAACGAATGCTTGTGCCTAATCCTTCAGTCAGAGTACTCTTCTGGCCCTTTTAACCACTTGTCTATCTGCCTGAGCGTTCATCTTAGATTCTCTCCTGAGGCTTTCCACATGCTGACACACTGGCACATCTGTGCTTTGAAATGCTTTCAAACAGACTGCTGTTGTGTAGCACTTCACTGGTTTTTCCTCAGTCATTTTTGCATTTATCAGCCTTTTCTTGTGTTGGTGAATTGGTTTGAATGTTTTATTTGGTTGATTTTATAAGCAAGTCCCAAATACGTGGTTTAACTATTCTGAGCCTTAAAACTTGTTTGTTTTGAGATATGATTTCATTCTGCTCTGCCTCTGGCCTTTCCATCTTGACTAAACATCTTCCAATTGACCACACCACGGTTTTGATGTTCCTACCAACACCTCAATGCTGTTACTTAGAATAACCCTCACTGCTATGTCAGTGCACTCCTGGTCCTCATCTATCTCAAAAGCAAGGTGAAAAATCACCACTTCCTGATTGCTTCTAATGGATACCAGGTGAGAACTCACTCTTGCACCAGAGCCAGAACCATCTCTCTAATTTATGCCTGAACCAAATGAACTGACTGGTTTGAAATCACAAAGAAAACAGTTTATAAGCTATATCTCTCCCTCTCTGGTTATTTGGGGAATGGAACTTTCTTTAAGAAGCTTGATGTGGTAGAGTTAAGGAAATGTACCCATTCTGGTATTTTTATGATGTATATTTTCTATTGCTGCATGTAAAGCAGACAGCAATCTGCGAATGGTGGTCTGTAGGTATGAGTTTCACTGGATCATCACAATACAGTGTTGTCAATTCATCAGCCCTTTCTATATGCTTACTTGATTTACATGTATTCTTCAATTCAAAATGTGCCTATTCTGGTTCCCATATAATTAAAGGGGCAAATTTTTCTTTACTTCAGCTCCATTATCTGTGTATAATCTTGAATTTTAGTGCTATGTTTTCTTTGATTTCACAGAAACACATATCAATACCCAGTAACTTAAATTATCCTCTAATGATCTGTGGAATAGTAAATGCTGGTAATGGGGCATTAAACTATAAATATGCTTCAGAAACCCTTGAAGAAAAAAATATTTTAGAAAAACATCAGCTTCCATTGGTTATTATAACAGATGTTCCCTTGTGTCCTTGTGCTGGGTCGGGCTGCATCCTTAGATGGGAAGTTACATCAAAGTGTGAGCCATTACAGCCCAAGGAATAGTTTCTAATGGTTTCACTGTCATATAAGTGCTCCAGGGCATATCCAGTTAATGTGTAAGCATGCTTATCAAAATACTGCCGGTGAGATCCAAAGCAGTTTGGAGAGACAGCAGGATGGTCTCCTGCTGTCGGATGAGGAGACATATCTGAATGTAGATAGTCTTTAGCTAGGATCAAACTGGATTTTGAAATGCGATCAGAATTGGGACTACTTATCCGAGACAGTGCAGTGGGGCTGTTGTCATAGTCATTTTCATGGGGGCTCAGCATCTTTCCCTCTCTTTGTTGTATGTGGTCACATGGTGAAGTGTTGGAAAGAGCAGAGCCATGGCAAACTTCACCTGTTGGTGGGGGCTGTTGGTAGTTTGCAAAGCAGAGGGAGTGCTTTTTCCCAGCTCCATTAATAGAACCTAATTGGTCAGGGGGTGCTTTCCTTAGCTGCAATCTGTTCTCTTCTTCTTTAATCATTTGCTGGGTGGCTCTTATCAGAGTTTCAATTTTGCTAGGTTCATGAGGGCTGCTTTGATACTGTTCAGTGCGATATCGGTCACCTGATTCACTTGCTGAACCAGGGTCTGGAGAGCTGACCACACTATCTTCATCCCAATGACCTCGCCCTAGAAATCAGAAAAAGTAAAAAAGTAAGTGGTCTCAAAATTCATCAGTTTTTTTTAGTTAACTATATTTATTTTCCTATTAAAAGCAACCTCATATCTTCCATTTTTAATACATGTAACAATATTTGAAACAGACACAGACCTACATGCCAGAGCATCAACTTACTGTACTAGAATTCATATGTATACTGGATTCATATAAAATCAGTGAATTTTAAGTGCAGTTGAAGATTGTAACAAGTTTCTTAGAAGATAAACCTTATTCATGAGTTTTGAAGGCCAATTAATTAAATGGTAAAGTGTGTTTTTATTCATTTATACATGTTATTGTATACCCAACTGCAAATAATAAAAGGAAGATACATAGAACTTGGTTTATGCTGTTTTCAAAAGCAATGTCATGTTAGAGTGATGCTTACAAAATGCTTTCAACTGAGTGTGAGGAGTAGAGTAACATAAGCTGAACTATTCTCTATTCTAAATGAATCACTGAAAACATTAATATTGCTCAATATATCTGAAGTAAGGTTACAATAAAGATCTAATGTTAGTTTTTAGAAGGTCGAAACGTGTATTCCTATGTATATGTATATGTGTATGCATGGATGAAGGTAGATGTAGATATATCTTGTCTAAATTATAAATTTAAATACTGTTTTAACAAATGTAGCATAATCATCTCAGCTCCAGAGGTAATCATACTGAAAATCAAGAATCTTACATTGCTTCTGGAATAAGGTAAAGAATAAGTAAATATTAATAATTTTAATAAAAACCTCTTCTGATCCAAGGACAGGGATCTAAGATGGAGAAACAGTGCTTCCAAAAACATATTCCACATGCCAAATTATTCTCAAAACCATCTGAAGTCAATATAAAAAGCAGGAAGAAAATCAAGTAGGGACCTTGAGAGCTGTAACTTGCTTAATGCAGCAGAAAAGCTGTGGCTCACACTTCCACTGCTTTCCTTCCCTCTTTTCTTCTTACTTTTTCTAATATTTCCTTCCAGACCAGGTAGGTTAAGCCAGGATTTTCACTTCACTCCTTTCTCAGGCAAGCAATTGCCCTTTGCCCTGGGTTTCCATTACCAGACTTCTGAAATATTCCCTGGTTTGGTACAAGTTGTTTACTTAAAGTAAAAGCACAAAAACAAAAAGCAAGAATGGAAACAAATTTTTTAAAAAACTCATAGAAGATCATCAGTGCCTCAGTGACATCTGACAGGAGACTACAGATAGTGACAACATTGCTAGCACTTTTCTCATCCTAAGGACAAGAAGAATAATACCAGAGACCTCAGATTATCCTAATGTCACTGGTTTAATTAAATAGGGTTTTGTGGCAGTGGGTGTCAGGGATTGTTTGTTTGTTTGTTTGTTTGTTTTTGTATTAGGGATTGAACCCAGGAGCACATTGCTGCTAAGGCATCTAAGCCATATCCTCAGCCCTTTTTATTTTATATTTTGAGACAGTGTCTTCCTAAGCTGCGTAGAGCCTCACTGTGTTGCTGAGACTGGCCTCATACTTGTGATCCTCCTGCCTCAGCCTCCCAAGTAGCTGGAATTACAGGCATGTGCCACTGTGCCTGGCCAATTTAATGAAACAGCAAGGGTTTTGAGGATCTGCCCGAATCCAAGCTTGGAACATACAGAGTGAGTTCTGCTTAACAGTATACTTTGAGATGAATACAGAAAAACATTACCAACAATCAAAGCTTTAATTAAAATTCCCATTTCCATGTGTTCATAAAACTGTATAATAATCCAAAGGTAAAAATCTCAGTGATTTCTATCATTCCATCCTTACTCTAAGGAGGCACTCTGGTTGTCATAATGATGAGGAAGGGTAGGGCAATTACTGGCACTTAAAAATGTCCAGAGAGGCTAAACATGCATTATTTATTCATTTAGGTACCAGGGATTGAACCCAGGGGTGCTTAATCCCTGAGACACATTCCCAGCCCTGAATTTATTTTATTTTTTATTTTGAGACAGGATCTCTGCTAAGTTTCTTCGGGCCTCACTAAGTTGCTGACGCTGGTCTGGAACTCACCATCCTCCTCCCTCAGCCTCCCCAGCCACTGGGATTACAGCTGTGTACCAAGGTTCCTGGCTTAAACATTTATGAGATGAACGATAGATCATAAAAAAAGACCGGCCTACAGACTATTCAAGGCCACCTTTCAAACATTGGAATACCGAAGAAAATACATGGGAAATTTAAGTGTAGACATACAACAAATCCAATATGCTTAATAATTCACTCTAACTTGATTTCTATTCTTTATGATTTTTAAAAATGGAAATCTTTTTTTTTCTTGCCTGTCATATATATGTAGTCTTCAAACATTACCAAAATGAATATACTTAAACTGAGTGGGCTTGGTTTTAGACCCCACGGATGTGAGTTTCTGACTTGAGGAGCACAGGGGAAAGCGTTTGGGTGGGTGGTCCCCGGGGCACCCCCAGCGTTTATGGATGCGCCCTGGAGCCGCGCGCGGGGCTGCGCGTCCTTCCCAGCGCTCTCACCGTGGATCCTGTGCACCGAGGCGATGTGAGGCATGCTGTTCTCGAAGGCTTCTCTGCTCTCCGGGGAAGCCTTGGTCAGCGGCAGGGCGGCGCGAGAGCCCCACCAGGGCTCCCTCCCGGCCTGCGGCGCTCCCAGGAAGTACCTGCCGGCCTCACAGCGGCCCCCCTCACAGGCCTGGGTGTGGAAATGCCTCTCCTCCACCAGCCTGGAGGGGTCGAGGGCGAAGCCGTAGCAGAGAGCGCTGCGGTCCGAGAACTGCCTGTAGGCGCAGGACGCGTCGTGCTGCGAGCCCGGCCGCTCAGCCGGGTCCAGCAGCTGCGGGGACGCTGTGTCGGTCAGGGGACTCCCTCCCCACTGGCTGTCGTGGTCGGATTCCGATCTTTCCGTGTGGAATCCCGAGTACTGAAACCGAGAAGGGGAAAGGAGCTATTTCAAAAATAAAGTAGTTTAAACAAACAAAAACAACCTTTATTCTGCAAGTCCCTGTCCCTGGTCTTAGGGATGTGAACCGGCCACAGTAAGACTCACTGGCACTGTGGCTGGGAACCACGAACTTGGAATCCTTAATGAGTTAAATGACGCAGTCACAGAAAATCCTTTTGACTGCTAGAAGGAGATAAAAATAATAATAACAAAGGCAAACTTAAGTCCTAGGCACGGAATGAAGTGCTTCATGTGAATTATTGCAGGTAGTTCTGGGAGCTCTTTAGTGGGCACATCAGCACCCCACCACCACTGTATGCACAGAGAAGCGAAGACGCGGAAGGAAAATGAGGTGCCCAAAGCCACACGGTTAGCAGGTAACAGAATCAAAATTCAAACCCAAGTACTTCATCACTATCCAAAAGGTATTTAAAAAAAAAGTCTCCATATATTTTGTTACGACTTACTTTCTACATTTCTTCTTACTTAGAAAAATAGGAACTAAAGTTTGAGGCATCAATGTGCTGAACCTTAATCTTCATACTAAACTGTTAACTCTGAATATTTTGTTGGGGACATGGTAGAGTTAATGTTTACCTAACTCAATTGCAATATAACTTTTGTAACGTCTTGTGCCATGTAAGCTGGGCTTATTCACTAGTATATGCTTATGCTTCTTTCTAAAGTAAAACTTCGATTACACCTAAGGATCATTAAAAAAAAAAAAAACCAAGCCAGAGGCACTATTGTTCTTGTTGAGATTACACTCCTCACCTACTCCTGAACTAGGTGTTCAAAGAAAAGGTAAAATGCTCCATAGACTTCCCTAGAAGTGTGCTCCATTTGAAGGCCTTCATGAGCCACTAAAATTAGTAATATAATAATTTCTGCCAAATGCCTAATTTCTTTCCTAATGGCAAACATGATTCTAGGTACTAGTCAGAGCTCTCCTGCTATTATAATAATAGATGTCACTTATTGAGTGCTTACTGTGTGCCTGGTTTTATGCTAATCATTCCATATGCATTACATCATTTAATCCTCATAACCACTCCAATAGACCTATTAATTAGCAATATTTAATAGATGAGGAAACTACATCACTAAGAGTTTTAATAAGATGCCTCAGCCACCCCCTGGTCTATTTGGCCTCAAAACCCACACAGCAAACTGCAGTTTTACACTTGAGCTAAAGCACTGTTGAAGAAAGGAAGGAGAGGAAAATAGGATCAATGTTAAAGAGACATACAGTTATGGCACAGGAACTGCTATATAGTCCCTGGAACATAAGTCCACTATACATTTTCTTTTCTAACCCACAAGAAAGAGGTGTGGTTGTATGTGGTGTGGCATGGGATAGGGGGAGCCCTGGGCTCCACTGGTCTGCCCTGATCACATGGAAGTTGAGCAAGTTTCACTATGCTCAGGCCTTCACAGGACAAGGCAAACTCTTCACTTCCTACTAGGCCAATCCTGAGCAGGAGGATGAACCCTGATTCTTCCCAACTCAATGCAAATAGGCAACTCAGCCTAGTGTTCTTGGGATAGAGAAATGAGATATACAGGTTCTTCTTAGAAAACTCCAAAGCATGCTAATAAAAATAGCATGCTCACGACAGAGTGCCATACAAATTCCAAGTTCAATATTTCTCCATTACCATATCTAATTGTTATATTAATTAATTTCTAAATGTACACATAAACTATTAGCATTCTCCATCAAGAAGAAATTGAGGAAGTCTAATTTTTCTCCTGTGGGACAATAGGGTGGAAAACAACGAAGCATCCTGAGTTCTAAATCCCTGCATCACACCTCCAACATATTAGCAATCTTTTCTCCTGGGGAACACCAGCCTCTTTTCACAAGACATCACCTTCACTTTCACAGAAGCAAGAGATGGCACCCCTTGGCCCTACTGAGGGGGATCTGAGTGGTATACATACATACGTCCTTTGGTAGCGCCATTGATCTGCTTACCTCTGAGAAACTCAGACCACAGAGTTATTCCAAGCTAGGAGTTGCCCAGACTGTGCTTGTTTTTATAAAAGTATAAACCAGGCCTATTTCTGAAGCACTCTAGTCAAGACTTTTGAGCCCTGTTGAGAGGGGGAAAAGCTTTCCCTGAGTGTATATGGGAAAGTGCTATTGGCGCAGCAGAGGAGAACATTCTGTCCTTCACTCACAAAGAAAATTCAACATGAGGCAACCTTGGCATACATGAGGTACACATTTCAAGAGCACCCAAAAGAGAATTTGAAGGATAAGCCTCTTGTCAATAGCCTGGAAAGTACAGTAGCAAGTACACTGCCCTGAGATAGTCAAGCAGGCAGAAGTTGGATGGTTCAGTTAGACCAAGCCCTCACTGCTGTGAAGCTACAGAGCAAAAGCCTAGCGGTCAATGCTTGTTTTTAAGAACACTATGAACTTGCACCGGTACATTTTGTCAAATTTCTGACCTGTATTCATTCCTTTAAAATGAGCTGTATACTAGATATAAACTTGTTGAGAATTCTACAACCCCACTAATTTGATCTGAAATATTTCGCTGTTCATTAAATGTTAAAAAAGAGAAAGGGAGAGAGCAAATGCATGCAGTGAGTACGAGTAAAGATGAATGCTGCATAAAAAGGTTCCGGGTCTTCCTCGCATCTCCTGATGCCATTCACTACATTCAAGCTCTTAGGCAAGTGATTTAGTTTCTTTGATCAGGAAAAAGATCATGATGATACTGACCCGTGAAAGGATGAATTAGAATTGGGGCCACTTAATGGAAGCGGTATTATGGACCATCAGAGCTATTTCAAGCGAGGACCTGGAGAACTTATTTCCACGTCTGCCCCTAGCAAAACTTCCAGAGTAACCTTGGGTAAATTACTTCATCTTTCTTATCCTCATTTATAAAATGACACATTAGGTTAAAAATAGATTAAATGAGACTTTCTCTACTTTCCCTTTAACTCTAATGTTCTATATGATACAATAATTATATCTTCTTAAAACAGTGTTGAATTATGATTTCTGTGTCTGTCCTTATATTTCACATATTTAAAGAAAATCCTTATTGAGGACTATAACCTAAGTCAGAGAATTTTTATTTTCATAATTATAAGAAAGTTATGATGTAAATGATAATTTTACTATAATGCCAAATTCCTCCCAAGTAGCCCATTATGACACAAGTTTATTAGGAGTTACATCATATCTATGGTCAATAAAGCATTGTTTTCCAGAGTATAAAGTACACTTCATACTTTTGAGTATGAAGAATGATGATAATCATTTGCATCTGAATTTCTTCACACATCCTCCTTTAGAACTCTTTAAGGTTGTCATCAGGAGGCACAAATCAACGTACATGTGGGCCAAACCATCAGTACGACCAGGAAGCAAAAAAAATGACTAACTTCAAATTTCTTATAAATATAAAAATTAAAAGTCTAACATTAGTAACTATGAACTTTCTGATATAGGGTAAGGGAAGGCTTAAGAGACTCTGGGGAGAGGGCAGAGCTTGGGACATAGACAAAGCATAGACATAAATCACTCTGAGAATGAAAAAGTACAATATTAAATGCCAAAATATGAATATAAGTCAGTATTTGGTGGTTCACAGCATGGATACAGGTAAGTGTCTCAAAAGTGAACAAAAATCAAAGTGGTGGCCATTAAAAACTGTCTTCTCCATATGAGAATGTAAATTGAGGATGGGTTTTGTTCCTCAGAGACATCTCTGAAAGGAAAGAAGGAAGAGGGATATGATTCAGTAGGTGAAAAAAATAAAGCACTAGACAGGTTAATTCTACCTTCTCACCTGCCTGCTTCCACCACACCATTATCTATTTTTTAAAAAATGCATTTCATGAGCTGACAAGAGAGTGCTCTTGAAATAATATCATAATCCATTAAATGCTAAGCAATGGGGTCATTTGTATATCTCATTTGAAGAAATATTTATTCAAGTCTTTGCCCATTTCCATGGTTGTTTGGTTTTTGTTGCTGGGTTATTACAGCAGCTTTTTTTCCCTTTGAGGTGCTGATACTAGACAAATGCTCTCCCACTGAGCTACATCCAGAGCCCAGGTTTATTTTTAATGGCAAAAGTTAGAAATATCCCAGATATCCTTTGAAGAGTGAATGGTTAAATAAAGTGTAGTATAACCACACCATGGAATATCACTCAACAATAAAAAGAATGAAGTAGGGG
>PVKS010012421.1:28246-44025 GCA_004027875.1 Aplodontia rufa
GGCAGAGGAAAGCTGCTCGGCTCTTGCTAACAAGGAAACAAAAAGAGAGTGAGAAGCCAGAGACAAGATATAGTCCAAGGCACACCCCCAGTGACCAGCTTCCTCTAGCATTCCCCATCTGCCTACAGTCACCATCCAGTAATCCATTCCAAATATGAATGCATCATATGGATAAATCCATTGACAAGACTATTGCTCTCCGAACAATTCGTTCACCTCTCAACATTGTTATGTTGCGTAACACAGAAGCCCCTTGGAGAAAATTTTAGATTGAGACCATAACAAGCAACATGCAAGATCCTCATGGTGATGAAATTGTTCTGTATCATGACAGTAACAATGCAAAATCACCATTTTGATATTATACTAAAGCTTTGTAAAATTTTATCATTGGCAAAAACCAGGCAAAAAGTGTATGGGTTTGTTCTATTACAATTATATGCAAATTTACACCTTTATAAAATCACACATCAAAATTGTGTGTTAATTTATATAAAAATCTAAAGCTCAATTAAAAATAAAGAGCCTAAATATAAAAACACAATACATGTAGCATAAGACACACAGTAAGTATGACATAAAACAATGACAGCGTTGAGCCAAATTTATCAACCACACCAGTAAATATCAATAGACAAATCCCTAAAAAAGAAAAAAGATTTCCAAACGGATTCACAAAACAAAACCTAACTCTATCTTGATGATAAAAGTCATGCTTAACACAGTGTTTCAAAGGCTAAAAATAACAAGAGAGGCAGTAAAAACAAGGCAAAAGTAAACAATAAGGAAACAGGAGTTGAGATTCTAAATCAAAGTTAAATGTGGGCTGCAAATACATTAAATGTAACAAAAGTATATGGGTTTTTTTTTTTTAAGAGAGAAGGATAGTGAGAGAGAGAGAGAGAGAAAGAATCAATTTTTATTGAGTTTTTCACATGGCTTTTGTTGCTCTGACACTTAGTTGTGTACATGGGTGCTGGGGTTTGAACCCACATACTTCCACATGCCTGGCAAGCGCCAAGCCACCCCTCCAGCCCCCCAAAGTTTTTTTTTAATGTTGCTAAAAGCAATTCACAAGGAAAGTCTAACTCTTATGACTATGTAAACATCAAATAACATAACAACCATCTACATAAAAAAGAAACCATCAGAGATGGAAGCAGGAATGGAAAGAAACAATCTATATTAGACTAACACACTACTAATGCACTTCTATAAGACAAGTAAAGTAAGTTTAAGTTATAAGAAAGATTACAGAAGACAAAAAAAATCAAAGTAAATTTTATGGCTGTCAAACTTGACATACTGATAATAAAGAAGAAAACTCAGTGGCATGTCTATTAAAATTAACCAAATATTAGGTCACAAAGAAAACCTTAGTGAATTTCATAAGATAGAAATAGCATAAGCATCATCAGCAACACTCTGATACCAATGAATAAAAAAATGGAAATTAAAAACAAAATTTTAAAAAGGCCTTTCCACATGGAAAAAAAATAACTATGAAGTAACTCTTGGAAAAAACAGGTAAACACAAACACAAATTACATAAAGAATTTCTAGGAAAAGGATATGAAAACACTCAGACTGAGGATGGACATAGCTTTAAACATCTAAATCAGCTAAAATAAAAGAACAAAAATAAATTAAATTCTTTTTTTTAAGAGAGAAGGACAGTGAGAGAGAGAGAGAGAGAGAGAGAGAATTAATTTTTATTGAATTTTTCACATGGCTTTCGTTGCTCTGACACTTAGTTGTGTACATGGGTGCTGGGGTTTGAACCTGTGTACTTGCACATGCCAGACAAGTGCCGTAACCACCAAGCTACCGCTCCAGCCCCCAATTCTTAATTTAGAAATCTTTAAAAATACATTAAAAGAAATCATAATGGAAAATGCTCAAAGAAATTCATGAGAAATATAAAATTAGCCCTAAAACACATGAAAATATATTTCTTCTTTTTTTTTTAAGAGAGAGGGACAGTGAGAGAGAGAGAGAGAGAGGAAGGGAGAGAAAGACAATCAATTTTATTTAGTTTTTTATGTAACTTTTGTTGCTCGGACACTTTGTCATGTGCATGGTACTGGGGTTTGAATTTACATATTCACGCATGCCAGGCAAGCACCGTAACTGCTGAGCCACCACTCCAGCCTATATCTTCTTAATAAGATAAATATAAATTAAAACAATGCTCAGATACCATTTCTAATCCATCAGAGTAGCAAAAAATTAAAAAGCTTGGCAATATATTGTTTGGCATTGTGTAAGGAAACAGGCATCTCATATAATATTAGTGTGAACTTGACACTACCTAACAAAAGCAGCATTTACCCTTTCACCAAGAAGTTTCCATTTCCAAGAAGTGATCCTAGAAAATCCACCTCCAATAATAAAAAATAATTATGCATAAGTTCATTCATCGTCGCAACATCTATAATTGCAAAATAATAGAAAACACTCAAATGTTCAAACACAACAGATTACTTTAATAAACTTAGTTACAATATATACACAGACTGGAGTAGTAGGCACTTTTTTTAAAGGAATGCATACATAAGAGAAATCAATAAGTGAATGTGTATGTGTGTAAGAAAAAATAAGAGAAGTAAAAAGTACATGTGTCTTCTAGCTTTTGCAAAAATAAACAAGAAGGATAAGCCAGAGAAGAAGCAAATTTGTTACCTAACGGGGAAGAAGGGAGAAAAAGAGAACAAAAAGATAGAGGAGGGAAATATAAATGAATTTCTTATCCCTATCTGCTGAAAGAGCCTAGAAGCAATGACACTCCAGTAGTAAAAGCACAATCAATCTGCAACTCTAAGGTTATAAGTGCCATTCTCCACTAAAAGGAACCAGGGTTCCTTAGAGAAACAGTGAATCCCAGGGCTAGGCCAGGGAAGGTACAATGTAAGCCTGCTACATCCTGGTGAGCCAAAAATTAGGAAAGTGCTCAAAAAAAAAAAAAAAAAAAAAAAAAAAAAAAAAAAAAAAAAAAAAAAAAAAAAAAAAAAGAAGAAGAAGAAGAAAAAGAAAAAGAAAAAGAAATGATGACATGTGTCAAAAAGACACAGGAGGCAGCTTGAAAGAACTCCCACTGGTCAAACATGGAAAACTTAAGCTAAAGTAAATAAGGACAGTAATCCACTAAACAAAATAGGATTCCAGGAGTCCATACTGCTAAACAAACTGATAAATAAGCAGAGAAAGAGGAACCTTCCTTATGAAACAGGGTCAACTGCTAAGTATGGTGGGTATAGGTAAGTTTGAAAATAAATATTTTGCAATCATTCTATTAAAGATTTTCTCAGGCACAAATAATCATAGATGATAATTCTAAGGGAGAATTTTGATGAATAGGCTATTTTAATGGTCTTAAAAAGTCTACCCCACAGATTGGTTTTTAATTAAAAGGAAAAGAACAGTAATTATACCATGGGTAATCCAGATGACACCTTAATCAGGTTATCAAAATTTATCTCTCCATCTAACTCAGAACAGATGGACATCATGCCCATCTGGATGTCTAAAGACACAATCCTACCTATGAAGTATTCCAGAAGATAATGATAATGTATAATCAGAATCTAACCATAAGGAAGCAGCACACAAACTCAAGTTGAAAAAAAAAATCTATCAAATAACTAGGCTCTCTATTCTTCAAAAATGCCAAGGATATGTGAAAGAAATAGTAAGGATAAAGAACTCAGATTGAAGAAGACTCAAGAGACATAACAACTAAATGTAATCTAAACTCCTGGACTGGATCTTGTTTTGGAAGGAAAACAACAAACGTTATAATGAATATTACTAGGGAACTCTTACATCTAGAGTATAAGATTAGATTAAAAATTTTATTAACACTAAGCTTTCAGAATTTGATAATTGTTGTGGTTGTGTAAGAATATACTTGTCTTTAGGAAATATACAATGAGGTATCAAAATTTAGGTAAAGAGTCATCGTATATGTAACTTACTCTCAAACAGTACACAAAAAATAAACAATAATGAAGGCAGAGAAGGGGAAAAGAAAAAGAGGACATGATAAACAAATATTCTAAAATGGTAAGCACTGGTGAACCTTCATAGGGGATACAGGATTGCTATGTACCAGTCTTGCAACTTTTCTATAATTATGGAATCACTTCAAAATAAATATCTGAAAAAATTCTATAAACATGTCTTCCTTTTATAGAATGATTTGAGACAAAGACCTTTGAGAAATTATTACTTTTTCTGAAGAAATAGAAACTTCTCTAATGAAGCTGTCACTTATTTGTTCAAATATCTTTGTTCATTAATATTTTGCACATAAAAATGTAATTCAAAGTTATCAATGGGACTCAAGTAAAAACAAGCATTGAACATTGGAAGACCCTGATCTACCGTCATTCACTGTGACTTGTACAAAGATCACTTTCCTTAGGCTTGGCTTTCCCTTTTGTGGAAAAGGACAGACCATTTCACAGGATTACAGTACGAATCAAACAGTAAGTCTGACAGCACTCTTAATAATGCAAACCTGTCACAGATTCACTTATGATGTAAAGGGCCTTAATCACTTTCACTTAGGTCAACAAGAATGGCTACCATAAAACCATACTGCAAAAATTATTTTCCCCTAGAGTATATTATCTACAGCCATATTTTCATTCTATCTTATAGACATGTAAAAGATAAAATATATGTCAAAGAACAAAGAAATCAACATCCCCAATTGCAAAAGGAAATTAGACCAGGAAACACGAATGGCTTTTTCTCAACAAATATTCCAGTGTTCTATGCCAGAATGTACCTTGTTGCCAATGCTTCCTATCCTTATTTAATTAAAAAAACTAAATACGTGTTATAAAGGGGCTAGACCCGTGGCTCAGCAGTTACAGAGCTTTCCTGGCATGTGTGAGGACCTGGGTTCAAACCTCAGCACCACGTAAGTGTCAGAAAAATAAGATCCAGATGACAAAATAAAGTTGATGTTCTCTCTCTCTTTCTCTCTCTCTCTCTCTCTCTTTCTCTCTCTTCCTCTCCCTCTCTTAAAAAAAAAACGATGTGCTGTGAAGATAGGAGGGAGGTTTGTAGTGGATTGGGTCTCACGCAATGGACAGTTCTAGCTATCCTTGGTATCTATACTATTTTTGAGTACAATAAGATGCTTTATGAGCTTTAAAGCATTGCTCTTCTTCTTTTAAAAGAGAAAACAAATGATTTAATTCCCTATTTTAATTAGTTTATATATACCAAAGGTGTTTTACTGAAGCAAATGGCCTGTAATTCTATCTATTCAGGAGGCTGAGGCAGGGGACTGCACGCTTGTCAACCTTAGCAACTTAGTGAGAACCTGTCTCAAAATAAAAAATAAAAAGGGCTGAAGATGTAGCTCAGTGGTAGAACTCCCATAAGTTCATTACCAAGTACCACAAATAATAATAATAATTTTGGATTAATTTTGCTGAAATCTCTATTTTTCTTTCTTAGAAAATTTGTTATCATTCTGAATACTCTGCATCTTAATAATCCCGATTTTTTATTTAAAGTTCAATTTTCAAAATAAGCATTCATGTTTACAAATGAGTCACATGAAAAATGTCCTTGATTTCATAAAATGTGAAACCAAAATATCACCCACCAACTCCCTTTGGGGATCCAGCTCACTAATGAATCATTCCTTCTAGAAAAGACATACCTCTTATGCCATCAGTTGAGTTTAACATGCATCCAGTGGAAACTGCTTATAATGATTCACTCAATATTCATTGGGCACCTAGTATTTCAAGGCAGTGTGCCAGAAGATATGAGAAATACAGCCCCACCTTCAAGGTGTTCACATTAGAAAGGGTTTAGATGATGCACAGAGCTTGACCTTAACACAAGTTAGAAAATGGAAAGGACTTGACTAGAGAGAAAAAAACAATATGAGTCCAGCGAAAGGAAGCACCATTCCCTCCTTCAACATCTTAAATTGTTCAGGAAGCAGATATGAGTTACCACTGATTAAGAGGCAACTTAATCTATGATTTGCACATGCTATACCTATAACAACAATAGTTTCCTTTAAAATACATTTGCTGTTCATTATTCACTGTAATAAGAGTTAGAGGTACTCCTTTAGTAAATGTTAACATCTTAAAAGTGTTATTAATGCCTTTACAGACAAAGTTAATATGGTTAAGACAAAGAACATTTGCTCAAAGTCACACAATTATGAACTTTAAGAGAAGAGATGCACATTCAGTAACCTAGCTCTTCCACTATCTCATAATTAGATATTCTTAGACAAAAAAGGCAACAGAGTCCTACCCTATGCAGCAAGGATCTGTGTTTTTACAAAGGGGACTTTTCCAACTTTCACCCCTCAGTGAGCCCTTTCCACACTCCCATGGGTGATGTCCTCTAATCACTAAAGCAGTCTTCTAACACAATTACATCCATAGACATTCCTCTTTTGATAACAGTCCTAAGATTCATTCCTGCTTCAGCAGCATGTTCCAGACAGGTGCTCTGCATTTGTCTGAATGTGGCAGCAACAACCCAGTTCAGAAAAAATGCCAGATGTTGCCATAATAGATGTTACCGTTATCTATTTTTATTCTGGCAGCTCATTGAGGGTTTTTTTTTTATCATTTCTAACTGTAAAATATATAAAGAGTCCCTCTTATGGTAAAGTCCTGTTTTCCATGAAAAACTTTCACTCTATCAGGCCTGAGCAGCTTTCCTCTTGATTTGTGTCTGAACCATGAGAAAAAACATCACAGATGCAGACTGCATTGCACTAAGAACATATGCATGCTTTTAAATCACTTTTATCTTACTTTTTACTAATGTAACCCTGAAACATAAAATATGTTCTTTTTTTTTCATTCACTGTTATGGGAAGAACAGATGGTGAAAGAGTTAGATTAAAGTAATGCAGCATGTCCATTAAAAAACCCCACTTCTGGGGATGTTTCCCTCTAAACGGGAGTCATGTTTACTATAAGGAATGGCTTTGGCTTACAACGCATTGGAAATTGCCCGGGGGTTTCTCAAGGATAAACATAAGAGTAAGAGAAAAATTAATGTCAAAATCAAATGCTTTTTAAAATGACAATAATGCAAGTTATTTTGCTAATCTGAGAGGCTGACTGAAACCATGTGCCTATGATAATGTAACCAAACAGCAGGCAAATAAAAAAGTTCATTTATAACTTAAAATTTTTCAGGAACTACAAAATATAATTAACTGAAGCTTCAAAAAGAATATCAAGCAGAAATTATTTTCTACATTCCTTACTCCTATTAATAATAAATAGAAAATTTTTGCTGCCACTTAAACTGTGATTGTCTTGTTAATAAACTTTAAGAATAATTAGGTATATGGTATATGTTAAGAAAGACTAAATCTAATATAATTTCTACACAAGTATCAAAAATATTTAGCACTGAAAAGAACCCTCCTGTAATATTTTTTGAAGTTCAGCTAAATTACATTAATTCCAAAAGAATTAAGCATAAAAAATTTCACAAAAAAATAGAGAATATATATTTTTAAAAATACATATCAAACTTAGTCATATTCCAGAGTTGAGGATTTCACAAGAGAAATAGAGCAGCAAATATATCCATATTACAAAGAGTTAGAAGAATTAAAAAGCAAATACTGAATCAAAACTCAACTGTTAGAAATTTCAAATATTTTAACCATTTTTTCCTTCATTTTAGAGAGCAGTATAAATTGAAGCTTCCCAAAATCGATATTAAAGAACAAGTTCACAAAATTTTCACTCATTATTTTTATAATTTCTTACTCTTATGGTATAGTCTGTTATGTGTTGTGAAATTATTTTCAACTTCAATCCACATTTCAGTTATTTTTAGCTCAAAAAAATATTCTGACAAGAAATCTTTCATACCTGTAAATTCCCTGATATAGTTCACAAAGTAGAAACACAGGGAGTTTTTAATATTCCTCAAATGTGGTTTGAAATGTCACAGGCCTTCTCTTAATCCACCCCCTACAGCTACAAAAATGTTCCTGGGATTCAGTTCACTCATTTTTCTCACAGAAAAGTAACCATAGTAGACATCTCATTAGCTGTCAGAGTGATGTGCAGCTGGAAGGGAATCAATGCGCCAGACCAGGGGCCCGGTTTCCTCCAATGTAATTCTATAAGAAATCTCCTATGGGGTTCCATATGGAGAGAGCTGTTCCCAAGCCATGAAATCCAGAATCCAACCGTTTTGTAAATCCGAAGGTGAAGTTCTAAAGACTTGTAAGCATTCTCATTGTGCTGAAAATTTTAAACATGTAATAATAAACATGGAGTAAACATGTAATTAAGTCCTTTATTCCGTGGCATCCACCCCTGTAAATATCCCAACTTGCATGGATCATTTCAATAGCTCTAGCTCAATAAGTAAACCCTGGGTTTCCAACACCAGTAGCACTAATTTTAATGGTAATCCTCGTCCATGATGGGCTTCAGGCATGAACCAGAACCACTTCGATCCGTTCACTGATGCTTTGACTCACTCTCTGATTTTCCACATCTAAGTGGCAGATTAGATAGGCTTGAATTAGATGGGTACAGGTGGTGCCACCTGCTCCAACCCCTTACTGCAGCTTTGTTTGATTGTCACTGCTTTATTCTGGGTCTGGACAAAGGATGGGCCATCCAAGCTGCTCTTGCAGTTTCTTAGAGCAGATTCGACACATTACTGGCCTTCCGCATGCTGGAAGAGGATGTCTATCAGATTTGTAATCTTATGAAAAGAAATTGAAATGTGAAGGTCCTGCCCCAAGTTAATCCACTCCAAACTGGTAATTGTAAGTGGAAGGATAAGTCTATCTTTTTGTCTAAGCTAAGCACAGTAAAAATGAGGGAAACTAAAACAGTATATATAAACTATGTATTAAACAATATAGATTAAGAACTATGTATTAATAAATATACATTAGAACGTTTTTCTCAGCATTGTTGGGGTATAATTGACCAATAAAGTTGTTACATATTTAAGATGCACAACGTGATGATGATTTGGTATAAGTATATGTGGTAGTATTATTACCATAATCCATTTAATTAACACAGCCATTGCCTCCCATAGTTGTATGTATGTGTGTTGTGAAAATTTAAGATTATTTTCAGCAAATTTCAAGTGTACTTCCCAATATTATTAGCCATAGACATCCATGTAATAACTGAAAATCTGTACTCTTTGACGAATATCTTCCATTTTTCCCAGCCTCCAGCCAGTGTCAACCACCATTCTTCTGTTTCTATAAATCTGACATTTTTTAAAATCCATGTATAAGTGGAATCATGCAATTTTTGTCATTGCCTGGCATACTTCACTTAGTATAACGAACTCCAAGTTCGTCCATCCGTTTTGTGACAAATGGCAAGATTTCTTATAAATCGTATTTTCTTATTGATTCATCCATTGACGGACACTTAGATTGTTTCCATGTCTTTCATTATTGTGAAGAATGCTGCAATGAATACAGGAGTACATATCTTCCAAATACTGATCTCATTTCCTTCATTTGTACCAATAAATGGTGTTGCTGAATCAATTTCATTTTTAAATATCTCTCATACGATTTCCATAATTAGCTTCCATACTATTCTATAATTAGCTTCCATACTATTTCTATAATGGCTGCACCAATTTATATTCCACTAACAGTACACAAGGGTTCCCTTGTCTCATATCTCAGACCAGCATTCTTTATATCTTATCTTTTTTACAACCATCATCCTAACAGATGTGAATTTTTATTTGCATTTTTCTTTATTAGTGATTTTTCCATCTTTTTGTGTATCTATTGACTGTTTTTATGTATTCTCTGGAAAACTCTTGCCCATTTTAATTGGATTTTTTTCAGTTGAGTTGTTTGAATTCCTTATTTCTTTATGATTAGCCCCTTGTTAGCTGTATGGTTTGCAAATATTTTCTCCCATTTCAAAGGCCATTGACTCACAATATGGAGTGTTTCCATCACTATGCAGAAGCATTTTATAGAGTCATAGAAGCATTTGATAGAGTCCTGTTTTTTTAATTTGGGCTTTTGTTACTTGTGCTTTTGAACTCATGTCCAAAAATACCATGGCCAAGACCAAGGTCAAGGAATTTTCTTGTGTTTTCTTCTAGGAATTTTGTGGTTTAAGCTCTTACACTACCTTTAGTTACGCCTTGTGTATAGTATAATGCAAGGATCCAATTTCATTCCTTTTCATGTGTATATCCAGCTTCCCCAACAACAATTATTGAAGAGATTATCTTTTCCCCTTTGTGTATTATTCGTACCCTTGTCAAATATTAATTGACCATAATACATACATAGGTTTACTTCTGGGGGCTCTATTTTCTTCCATTGCTGTTTTTATGCCAATACCATACTGTTTTAATAATTATAGTTTTCTAATACGGTTTGAAATCAAGAAGTGTGACATCTCCCCGTTTGTTCTTTTTTCCCAAGCTTGCTTAGGGTTCTATATAAATTTGAGGTTTTTGTTTGTTTGTTTTCTATTTCTGTCTTGTCCTCTCACTGATCTTAAAGGAAAAGCTTTTAGGTTTGTCCATTAAATATGGTGTTAGCTGCAGGTCTGTCATTTATGGTCTTCATTATGTTAACGTACATTCCTTCTATAACCTATTTTTTGAGAGTTTTTATTAAGAAATGATGTTGAATTGTGTCAAGTGCTTTCTCTACATCTATTTATATGATCATATGATTTTTATCCTTCATTCTTTTGATGTGGTGTATTGCCTTGTTGATTTGTGCATATTGAGGTATCTGGCATGCTAGGGATAACTCTCCCTTGATCATGGTGTATGATCCTTTAAATGTATTGTTCAATGTAGTTTGCTAGCATGTTGTTGAGAATTTTGCATTTATGTTCTTTGAAGAGCTTGACCTGCAATTCAGTTTTCTTTCAGTGCCCTGGTCTGGCTGTGGCAGTAGGATGTTGGCCTTAGAAAATGGGTTTGGAAATGTTTTCCCTCTTAAAAATTTTGGCAAAGTTTGGAAAAGACTGACATTAATTATTTTTTAAATGTTTGATAGAATTCACCAGGGAAGCTTTGTTGTTGTTGTTTTCTGTTTGATTGGTAATTCAATCTCCTTATTCATTATTGTTCTGTTTCAAATTTTCTATTTCTCTTTTTACTAAGAAATTTAGTTATTGTACAATCAAAAATGTATCCAAAGTAACAATATGATATGTATATATTCTTAAATAAGATTTACCCCCTTGATCCCTCCATAATCTCCCTCCCTTTTCCTTCCCCCACCAGACACCTCCCTCACCCTTCCCTCTACGTATCTATGATTGCCTAGATTATGTGTTGACACGCCTTTGCTAGGTCCAATACATGAGTTTGACTGCCTTTCACACAGGCCTGGGTTAATAAGCTCCAGGCCCCACAGATAAGTGAAGACATTCAACCCTTGACTCTCTGGGTTAGGCTATGCTCAACATGGTTTCTTCCATCGCCATCCATTATCTTCAAAGACTGCAATATCATTGCTTCTAATTGCTTACTCCAGATCATCAAAACAAAAAAATCAATAAAGAAATTTCCAGCCTGAGCTTTTCTATTTCTTAACAATTCAGTCATGGAAGATTGCATAATCTAGAAATTTATCCATTTCTTCTACATTATTCACCTTTTAATGAATAATTGTTCATAACAGTTTCCTTTGTATTTCTGTGGTATCAGTTATAAGGCATCTCCTTTCATTTATAATTTTAATTATGTCATCTCTCTTTTCTCCTTGATTAGTCTAGCTAAGGGCTTCTCAGTTTTGTTGATCTTTTCAAAAAAAACCACTCGGTTTTGTTGATCTTTGCTATTGTTTCTTTATTTCATTTGCTTTTGCTACAATCTTTGTTATCTCCTTCCTTCTGTTAACTTTGTGCTTAGTTGGGTCTTCATCTTAAAATTCCTTTTGGAGTAACGCTAGATTATTTGAGATCACTATTTTTTTATTTGCTTTGCTTTTGTTATTTGTGGTGCTGGGGATCAAACCCAGTGGCAAGCACTCTGCTGCTGAACTACAGTCCCACCTTATTTTTTTTTTCTTAAAATGTTTATATCTAAAACTTTGCTCTTGGAATTGTCTTTGCTTCATCTTATAAATTTTGGTACGTTATGTTTCCATTTTCATTCATTTCAAGATTTTTTTACCCTTTTGATTTTTGCTTTGACCCATTGGTTGTTCAAGAGTGTGTTGTTCAATTTCCACATATTTGTGAATTTTTAAATTTTCCTCCTGTTACTGATTTTTAGTTTCATACCACTGTGGTCAGAAGAGATACTTGATATAATTCCAACCTTCTTGAATTTATTAAGGGAAGGATGGGCAGAAGCCAAGACCCACTGGACACCCTTGGCTCCCCCTCCTCCAGCCACTTGCCAAGGGAATAAGAAGGCACAAGACATCTATAATGCCTCCCTAAAAGGTTGATTTTGCCTCCTCTGCTGCACCATGAATATGTTTGCTTAAGGACTGGTCTTTAGCACCCTAGTGCAATCATAGGTATTTACCTAAACACAAAAGTTAGTTAAAAAAACAAAAGAAGAAGAAAGAAAGAAACAAAGCACAAACCCGAAGCACAGAGTTCTTACCTCACTGGGCAAAGAGCTTTCTCAAAATAATACTCAGAGGTTCACATAGTTAGATAAACTAAAAAGACCCAAGGTGTCTGTTCTAATAATCTCCTGATGCTACTACAGGAAAGGGAGACTAATTCCAAATTTATACATGTTACACGTACATGGGAAATATAAACAAGCCTGTATGCCATTAGACTTCCTGTGTAGATACTTTTATTTTGCATTTAGCAAAAAAAAATTGTTGTAAGCATTTAAAGATTACATGTTTTCATGTTCGTATAAAATACAAAATGAAAGGATATTTGTACTGGTGGTAACAAAAAAAAAACAGGTATGAAGGGAAAACTCTGCTTGAAAACTGATTTCTCTGAAACTTAAAAAGTCAATCCTCAATATAGTAGTTGCCAGTATATTTTTGAGGCCAGAAAGAGAGTTTCTATCTTCCCCTAAAGAAAGTCAGATTGCTGGCAATAAAAGTAAGAGGGTTCTATGGAATTCTTTAAGATAACAGATGTGAAATAAAACATGCAAGTGTTTCAGTGTATCCGTAGCAAGTGATTAAAGGCTTTCAGATTTCAGAAACATTCAGTCTTACCCATGCACTGCTGTTAGGGAATAATACAGTATTGGTTACTTCTGATTAAGGGAAAGGCAAGAGGAGGAGGGCAGGATGATGCAGTACAATGGGATGGCATGCACTGTCTGCTTAAATGTAGCTATAAACATGCCAACATAAGATGGTTGAAAGGAAACTCAGGAATCAGGAGGCAATTTATTCATGATTGACATGACTAAACCCTAGCAAGATAACTTCCAACTGATATTAGAGTAGCCATGACTACATGCATGGAAATAGGTGGAAAATACTACAGCAATCTGTAACAAATAGGGTCTGAAAAATAAATTCTATAAATTCAATAGATCTAATTCAATGGAACTATGAAAGAAATATGTTGCTGTTTTCATGAATATAAACCCAATAACAATAAAATACAACTGCCATAAAAGTAAAATTGCTATTGTACAATAGAAGCTACATACAAAATCTTTTTCTGGTACTGGGGATTGAACCCAGATCACTTTACCACTGAGCTACATCCCCAATCCCTAGTCCTTTTATGAGACAGGGTCTTGCTAAGTTGCTGAGGCTGGCCACAAACTTGCAACTCTTTACTACAGTCTCCTGAGTTGCTGGAGCTAACTACAATATTTCTTATAACAATTTTTGCAAAACCCTTGAAAACGATTCTATTTTGACCTCTCCTGTTCCAAGCAACACATAAAGTTCAAAGGTAATTGAGTCATACATTAAGTGGTCATAATATAATCAAGTCCAAAATCATTCCCAAAGGTAGCTCATATGAGGAAGGGACCTGAAGGTTCATGTACTATTCTAGACAAACTAGGTGATGATAGTGAATTATAATTTGCATATGTCTATGTCACCAATGTTCATGTAAGGGTGACTAAATAATTCCAAAAAGCAGTGTTGCTGTTTGCCATTCATCAGACATCTGTTAGAAATTTCTAGATATGCCTACAATAGAACAAAGAGCCTAATAAAATATATGGATAGAATCATTAAATTACCATTTACTAAACTAATAAGAAGCACAAGGTGTTATCCTGTGAGCTCAATATTGCTTTGGAAACTACTTTTAAAAAATCTGATGAGAATTTACATGTTAAAATATGGAAATATGGGGCTGGAGTGGTGGCTTGGCAGTTGCAGAACTTGCCTGGCATGCTCAAGGACATGGATTCAAACCCCAGCACCATGTACACAGCAAAGTGTCACAGCAACAAAGGCCACGTGAAAAACTAGATAAAAATTGATTCTTTCTTCTCTCTTTCTCTCTCTCTCTCTCACTGTCTTTCTCTTTAAAAAAAAAATACAGAAATGTGGAAATACCATAAAAGAAAAAACTATTTTGGAAAAATGAACAGAAGTATTTAAAATTAAGTGCAGGGACTGGACCAGTGGCTTAGCGCTTGCAGCGCTTGCCGGGCCTGCGCAAGAACACAGTTCAAATCCCAGCACCACGTACACAATGGAGTGTCCAAGGAATGAAAGTCATATGGAAAACTAAATAAACATTGCTTCTCTCTTTCTCTCTCTCTCTATCTCTCTCTCATCCACTGTCCCCTCTTTCTTAAAAAATAAATAAATAAGGGGCTGGAGCGGTGGCTCAGCAGTTTCGGCGCTTGCCTGGCAAGCACAAGGACCCGGGTTCAAACCCCAGCACCACATACACAATTAAGTGTTGGAGCAATGAAGGCCATGTGAAAAACTAAATAAAGTTGTTTCTCTCTTTCTCTGTCTCTCTCACTGTCCCTCTCTATTTAAAAATAAATAAATAAATATATATATATATATAAATAAAATAAAATTAAGTGTAATTAAGATACTCATCATTCAGTCACTAGGAAGGAATGTATTATGCAGACTTGTCTATAACTACTAAAAGTAAGCTTTAAAAGAATAATTTTAAAATAAATCTATAATGATCAAAATATATCTATAATGGGGCTGGAGTGGTGTCTCAGTGGTTAGAGTGCTTGCCTGGCACATGTGAGGACCCAAGCTCGAACCTAGCACCACATACACAATTGGTTGTCAGAGAAACCAGAACCAGAGGAAAAATAAATAAAAATTGATTCTCTCTTTCTTCTCTCTCTCTCTCTCTCTCTCTCCCTCTCTCCCTCTTTCTCTCTCTCCCTCCCTCCCTCCCTGTCTCTTTAAAAAGAAAAAATACACCTATAACAAGGAGAGGTACCAGAATCCAAAGATAAAAAGAAGTTTATCAATTCTTCCTTTTACAATAACTTTAAAAAGAGAGAGAGAGAGGGACAGTGAGAGAGAGAAAGACAGAATCAGTTTTATTTAGTTTTGTTGCTCAGACACTTCATTGTGTATATGGTGTATATGGTGCTGGGGTTTGAACCCGTGTATTTGTGCATGCCAGGCAAGTGCTGTAACTACTGATCCACCCCTCCAGCCCCCTCTACAATAACTTTTTACTTCAGTAGCAAACTTTACTATAGCTCTTCATAGATTCCTATTGGAACTATTTGTATCCAAGGTAGTTTTCCTTGTTTTAACCATATCAATCCTCTCATGTCCTGTTCAAAATCCTTTAGTAGTTCTTCAGGAGACAAATTCTAAACTCATTGCCTTGTAG
>PVKS010012422.1:0-53802 GCA_004027875.1 Aplodontia rufa
TGTTAGAGTACCCTTAATTACCCTCTGAATGTATGGAGTATTTAAAAAGTATCTTAGAGGAGGTCCAGTGTACAAAAATTAATCATAATTCCTGTAGAGTTTGGAGTTCAACTTTAATTTTTAATGTAAAGGACATCATATTTTAAATCATCCTTTAAATTTTCCACTTTCTAGTTGATATAGTAAGTGGTTTTTTACTGGGCATTGGAACTTCAGATATTCAAATATTTGTTTCACATATGTAAATTAAAAATGAATCAAAAATGAACATATCCATCTATTCAGGGGTGCACATAGGGCAGCATAAATGCTGAAGTCTCCTCCACAAGATGCACAAGAGCAATGTAGGGTGTAGAAAAATGGAAATGGTGTCATCTTGTTCAAATATCACTGCTGTCAGCAATTTCACATAAATTCAATGAATTTGATAATTCATGTGAATCAAAACTGCTTTTTTCTTTTTGTGCTGGAAATTTCTGCAAATTTGATCTGAACATCATGAAGTTTCAACTATATAGAACTTGGGCAGTGAACTTGGGCAGTGAACTTGGTCAAATTGTGTTTTTATGTATGATATAATGAAATCCATAGTTTTATATATGAAATGCACCAATAAAATTTATATTTTGGATATTTTTCCTAATTAGAAATATTCAGTAATTAAGTTTATTATTAATAAGTCTGATCATGCCTGGAAGGAGCAGAACATATTGTAAGTGCATAAGATATCCCACAATACATTTCATAGGTTTGTGTGTTAACTTTAGGTGTCAGTACGAAGTTCAACAATGACAAGAAACTTCTTAGATATTTTTAAATGAAAGTACTTTTGCATTGTAAATTGTAAAGTGAATATCCCAACCAAAGGGAAATATTTCCAGTATCTTAAGTTTTGTATTACTACTCATTATTATGTGTTACCACTGCCCATAAATTTAATGTTTTCAATCAAAAATTTGGCTTCTTATGTTATCCATTTCCTAATAATTTAAATTGAAGTTATCAAAACTGATTTTTCTATGTGCCTCTCAAGATACTTTCTGTGTATGTTTTGTAACTTAATTTCTAAAAATATTTTTAAAAACTCTCAAGAACATTTGTGTTATCTTTATTATGTTCTATCAAACCATCAAATTTATTTCATTTCACAATGAACTCTTTATTGTTTAAACAATTCAACTAGGTTGCTTAGGGCTTTCATAAATTGCTGATGCAGGCCTTGAACTTGTGATTCTCCTGCTTGAGCCTCCTGAGTGGTTGGCAAACACCTCCATGCCTGGCTAAAGCCATTTTTAAATGAATCTATTTGTAAAGTGGATTTTGAAATGGTCATAGAGGTATTGTCAAATATAAGTAATTTCATGGAATATTCCTTCAGTGTTTCAGGAATAGAGAATTTTTACAACATAAACATGAAAATGTATATATTCAACAAATTTCAAACTAAGTTTTTTTAATATAATACTTTTTATAGAAAGTAGAGTGTAATAACATAAAAAATGTAGGAAATAGATTGATTTAGGTAGTTAATTGACAAACTTTATGGAGTTGGAATGATACCGTAAATAAGATGTTACATAAATTCAGTCTGACTGATTTCATGTTTGCTTTCAATATTAAAACAAAAATAGAAGTTTAAGATTTTGATTCATAAATTATTTATTTTTATTTATTTCTAATGGAAAATCCCTATTTTAGGATAAATATATCTAATGATCACAAAAAGCAAAGCTGGAAGCAGAAATGCAAGATGCATAAATAATTTGTGTTCTGGTATCTCATTTAATAGTTATTAAATAGCTGTTACTCAATAGAAAAGTTAAGGAATACTGAAATTTTATAGTAATAATACATGTTTTAATGTATCTGCTATATTGCATTCCTATCTTTTCTTTCAATATCTGAAAGTGACTATCCCACATGAAGCATTGACTATAACAAATATATAAAAACATAGGAACTGGAGTTAAATAGTGTTTCATTTCATTGGTTCTAATTTTAAGGGTTAGTATATGGTTTAGACCAGTGAGTTTTTTGGACCTCAGTTTTCCTATCTATAAAGAAGACCTGAAAATATAATTCTATTTAATGGAGTGTCGTAAAAATTATGATATAGGGGTTGGGGATTTAGACTCCGTCCTCACCCATTAAAAAAAAAATTATGGTATAAAACTCATGTATAAATATTCTGGGAAGCTGAAAAGGAAAAACATGAATTTAAAGTCCTTTAAATGAGTTCTTATAGTAAATAACAACTTGTTGAAAAATTAAGCCATCATTAATTGCAAATGAAGAAATTTTGTATCTTACAAAAACTCATTGCTAGTCCTTAAATCATAATACCTTCATTTTGTTTGTGAACAATTAAAAATTTCAACTAGATTTTTCATGATAGTAAATTGATAGCAGAAAAAAAACAGAAAATTTGGCTTTTATAGATATTATAGTCTATATTATAAGAGAAATATAACCATTTGAACACAATCTTAAGCTAATTTTTTTATTTTATTTTTGAGCAACCTTACAAGATTTTAACAAAATAATATAAAATGTGTATATATTCTGGATATTGCATTTATCCCCAGGAGTGCTAATTTTTTAAATGTAAAAAACATAATTTTCTTATTTTGGATTTATTTATATTTCTTTTTTAGTAGAGCATTATAATTATGTGGCATCCCACTTATTGGTTCTGGGTTTTATTTCTTGAGCTTTTAGGAAATTGTTCAGAAGTCAGTGCCTGTACTTATCAGTGGAGCGTTAATTCTAAGTATTCTTCGAGCAGTTGCAAAGTTTATTGTCAATTTTTAAGTCTGTAATCCATTTTGATTTGTGCAGGTGGAAAATAGGAATCTAAATTCATTCTTCTATATACAGATATCCATTTTTCCCAGCACCATTTATTAAAAAGGCTATTTTTCTCCAATATATACTTTTGACATGTTTGTCAAATAATCATATGGCTGTAAATGTATGAGTTTTTCTCTGTGTCTTATATTCTATTCCATTGGTCTTTGTGTCTATTTTTATCCTAATACCATGCTGTTTTTTCTACTATAGCTCTATAGTATTATTTGAGAGTAAATGTTATGAGGCCTCCTGCCTCTCTTTTCTAATTCAGAATTGCTCTGACTATCCTGGGTCTCTGATTTTCCAAATGAGTTTTAGGACTGAAAGCATATTTTTCCAAAACAAATATTTATAATATAGAATGATTTGATGTTTACTCCTATCTTCTGCAATGGCAAAAATATATTCCTTTTATATAAAAATAAATTTAAGTAACCTTCGAAATTTCATTTTAAAATATAAAATACGTATAGTTCTCTAGAAAGAAGTAAAAGTACTTCAACATTGATAGTTCTTCACCATAAGATGCTTTACCAATTCAATTTTTCTGAAAATAAAAACAAAGCAAATCAAATTACTTGTTTAATTCTAAACAGATCACAAAAAAAAAAAAAACAACTGGTTATCATTTGAAAACTCACCAGCCAAACCTAATTTTTTTTTTTAAGAGAGAGCAGGACAGAGAGAGATAGAAAGAGAAAATCCATTTTATTTAGTTTTTCATGTGGTTTTTCATTGCTCTGACACTTAGTTGTGAACCTGGTGCTGGGATTTGAATCCGTGTTCTTACCCATGCCAGGCAAGAGCTGCAACTGCTGAGATACTGCTCTCATCCCCCTAAATTATTTTTAAAAAGTGTATTATCAAGAGATGAATCATTATTTAATAAACATTTTTATTCTTAAGTTGTTGGCAAAAAGAAACGTGTTTACAGGCTAGATTCACATCTAACTTTAAATGGTATATATATATATATTTTTCAACAAAATTTGATTTCTGTGGGATTTTTTTAATAGTCTAACAGTAATAATGATAATAACAGTCAATACTTTGCGTGAGGCAATTAGTGCTAGAGGTTAATAAGTACATTACTACACTCACAAAAATTTTCCCAACAACTTTTGACCTAGTTTATACTTCTTGTGATTTTCATAACTGTCCCCATTTCAATAAAGAAGCATCTCAGTCTTGGGAAATGAAATGGCTCACCACAAGATCTTAAACAGTTAGTGATTGAATCAGAATTTTCTGAGCCCTGATGCAGTGCATTTCAATACAAAGCAACTTTATACTTATAAAAGGTAAATGTGAATTTCAGTGATAAAGAAGAATGTTATTGAAATTGACCTATGGAGTTTATTGCCATGAACTTTATACCCATATGGGAGGAATGTAAATGAAGTACCAGAGGAGTGACTATTTCAAATCAATAAGGTCATCAAGTCCATGCAATCACAGAGGCTAAAGCATAATCTGAGATATGCTTTTCCATTGCTCATTTCTAAGCTTTATGGTCATTGGATCGATCATGCACAGAATATTCAAAAAGATGATTTGTGAATTTTTTTTACAATTTTTATTTAGTTTTTCATATGGTCTTCATTGCTCTAAGACTTTGTTGTGTACATGGTGCTGGGGTTTGAATTCGTGTACTTGCACATCCCAGGGAAGTGCCATAACTTCTGAGCCACCGCTCCAGCACCTGACCTGTGAATTTTGATGAAAATATTTTAGCTTTTTACGTGTAATCAAAGCTGTCTTCTAGCTGTTATATTCAACATTCAACAATAGATTCAGAACAAAATCCTTTCAATTCAGAAATGTATAATTTTTTAAATGAGCATATTGTAATTTGTTTGATCATTAGCCTTTTTTTCTTCAAGGAGAGAAGGACAGAGAGAGACACACACACAGAAATAATCAATTTTTATTGAGTTCCGTTGCTCTGACACTTAGTTGTGGGTGCTGGGGTTTGAACCCATGTACCTGCGCATGCCGAGCAAGCGCGGTAACTGCAGAGCCTCCACTCCACCCTGATCATTAGCTTTTTATAGTTTAAATTTATCATTTTATTTTCTAACAATTATTTTGACGCATACAAAGAAATATGATAACTATATATTAATGGGATCCATATGATGTTTTGATACATGATGCATGTATAACATTTCCTATATATTGCATAATATTTATTATTGTTGCATTTATAGGTTCATATTATTTAGACAGAATGACGGGTTTCATTATGACATATTCATTCACTCCCCAGTACTTCCCACATCTTCCCATCCCCCCTCCCTCTGATTCTCTTCCTATGTCATTATGGGCTTCCTTCTACTTCATGCTATCCCTTTCCCCTGTTTATTTCCTTCTAGCTTCCACATAAAACACTTTTCTCTAATAATTTATTTTTTCTGCTGAACATTACGATCTTCAGTTCCTTCTGTTTCCATACAACGACATAACTTTGTTCATCTTCATGGCTGAGTAAAACTCCACTACTTGCTTTTTAAATCTTGCATGTAGAAATTATTTGTAAATTAGTAACTACTCTTTAGAATCTCATTATCTGTATATTGGGATTTTGAATTTAAAAAAGATGCTAAATTCCCATAACTGAAAAATACTGCTTTCTTTCACAAGTTATTCTTCAAAGTAGGTTTATGTGATAAGAGTATAGGTCTATGCAAACCAATACTTTTTGTGGAGATTAGCTAAGCAGTTCTCTCAAATTATCACTCAAATGAGCAGTATGTTCAAATTTGGTAAAGGGAATCTGAAAGTAGCAGGAAAAATTATATTTCCTCCAATGCAGCTATACGATTATGACCTGTATCTCTTTATTAGTAACTAAAGCTTAAAAGGTAAATTATACTTTGCTTGCATAAGTTCTAAGTTTGTTGAATCTGTGTGTAAAATTATTATTTGCCCCAGAACTGAGATGCTGTAGGAATGCATTTGTATTTTATCTCACAAGAAGTGTCCTGGATAAAGTCCCAGATCAACAAGTCACAAATCTAGTTTTTTAATATACTTCAAGTTCCAAGAATGTTAAAAATATTAATTGATTTTATTTTTTTTCTATAAAAAGTAAAAGACATATGACATGAAACTCATTCTGTAAGGAAAAAAATACTCAAGGCCAATCTGCAAACAATAGATGGAGGATTAAAAGTAATTATTCTGATTCTTTTGAATCAGTATTTCTTCCAGTCATTATTAAAATATTCAGTCTAAATTTAAAGGTAAGACAGAAATTTCTTAAAACCCCAATTTATGTCTCTACCTATATCTGTTATTTCTGCTCCATATCAATTATGTAGGGAACACGTCTTTATCATCCTTGGTAATGAATGTACTTTATTGCTAAAAGGAAAAAATGCAATTTTATACTGTGTAAGCAAATTCTTAACCCATGTATGTTTATCATTTTGAGTATTTACAAAATTATCTTGCATTATCATTTTTTCTTGTCATACAATATCCAGAATTTAGTTTGTATTGTTGTCATTGTGTCATCTCTCCTTGTCCTGACTACACACATATGACACTTAATTCATTTCACTTCTAGCTGTCCCCTTATAATTTCTTTTTATCAGTCAGCATATTCCTTCCTATTCCAAATCATCTCTTTTGTGGATATTTTCTGCATGTCACTTGGAATTTCCTGCAACCATATGCTATGGAAAATCAACACTCCTGTCTTTCCATGACATAACCTAACAAAGGGTCTTAAGTACCATGCCTTGGGAAAAATTAGCCTCTTATTGAATATTTGTTAAAAGTAACTGAAAAATGCAAGCAAACCATTTATTTTAAAATGATGATTTTTTAAAATATTCATAGATATTTTTCAAATGCATTTTCATCAAAGCAAAGTGCTTAGAGACATCCATTTGTAAATTTAAATCTTAAAACTAAAATATTTCCATAAAGAACATTTATGTAACATCTCTCTTACAGGATCTTTGACTGTATTTTCCTTTTAACACTGTGATGATCTATAATGACTATGACTTCCTGATACATTTCAGTTTGTGATATGATAATATTCATAATCTTCCCCACGGAGAATCAAGAAGTATATTGAAAAGAGTTACTTAGAATTGTTTTAAGAAAAGAATGTTTTGAATAAAAATTCAAGTCATTAACTTGTCAACTTCTTAAAATATGGTTTGAATGCCACAAAATAGGTCCCAACAATCGTGAATTTAAAGTCTGCCAGTTATTAACATTTTTTTCATGTGTCTGTATTTGAATATTTATCTTGGTTAGTATTAATTTTGCAATACTTGTTTACACTTTCTAATTAGGATATTTAATGAAATAGCTTTCTTTATTTTCTTAAGACACACTTTTTAATGGTCTTGGGCTTGGAGCGGTCATTGGCCTGGGAGTTGCTGCACTTTTGCTAGTACTTGTGGTAACGGACGTCAGCTGCTTCTTTATTCGACAATGTGGGTTACTGATGTGCATCACCAGGAGAATGTGTGGGAAGAAAAGTGGCTCCAGTGGCAAAAGTAAAGAACTCGAAGAAGGAAAAGCTGCATACCTGTGAGTATCTGGCATCTGCACCATGTCCCTTTAGCCAAATACCAGTTAAGTTTGAGTGCTTTAGTAGGGCTTTGCTTCCCAGGAGATTACCTGTAGAGCCTCTGGGACTTTGCCACCTGTTTGAGGACCTTCAGTCTATCTAGTATTAAGTACAAAACCCTGAAGAGCAAAATGTCTTTGAGAACCCTCTACTCAAAAATTAATCTCAAAATGGGATCCTCACTTAAAAGAATTACTGTCATGATTTACTAATGATAGATGAATGGACCTACAGACAGAATATTCATACAAATGTATCTGTTTATTATTTCTACCACTTTCAGTTCATTATGCATACAAAAGGCATCAAAAGTAATCTGAGTTGTTAATAACATAACAAAATTATGGCACCTCCTATAAATGTAAGAAGTGATGACATAAATTTCAAGATTTTATTTTGTTTAGATTATTTTGTATGCAATGCATACTATTAAAGAATAAACTTAATATTCTAAATTTTGGTTAAAAACGATAGCACAATTTGAGCTCTTTTAGTTAAACGGAATATTAAAGCTAAAAAAATATGTAGCACTGAATTTTGTAAAAAGTACACTTGTTGTGGTTTTAATGCTAGGTTTGTTTATGTTATGTCTTTAATAAAGGTGCTTCTAATTTCAAAAGTGCAATAGGTTCAACTCAAAAAGTTCAGAAAGCACACAAAAGCATTAATGGCCATGCATACATATGTATGTGTATCTGAATACACACACATGTGGTTGTCTCATTCCTGGGAACTAAAAATGAACACACTTAAAGGTGCAGGACAGCCACATTATTAGTCTTTTAAATCTTAAAATCTTTTTATTGCATATATTTAAACATTCCAATGTGAAATTTTGCAGCTATACAGAGGTGAATTTTACAGCAAACATGTATTTACTAACCACTTGGTTTCTATAACTAGCATTTTTTATATATCCTTCATCACATTATGTATACTACACTGATGATATATTTTTATTTCAAAAATACACAAAATGTTCTGTTTGATGAGTTCTGACAGATGCTTATATCTATAATCCTAAACCATGTCAAAATTCATAAACTTTTAAAATATTTTCATTAGTTAATTATGGTTCCAAATAAGCTCATTATTATTTGTTAATTTTTTCTATGTTACTACCCAGTCAACTCGCCATAATTTCCCTATATCTCAGGCTACTACTCTTCTGATTTTTTTACCATACATAATTATTGCCTGATATTTAACTTCATGTAAATGGACTCACTTCAATTTGTACTATTTTTTAATCTGGCATTTTTCATTCATCATGTTTCATAATGTTTTAGGATTGATTCATTAATTTCTGAATATCAGGAGTTAATTTCTTTTTATTATAGAGTGATTTCTACTCTTTTTTTTCTTATGTATACATTTAACTATTTCAGGAGTCATACTATTTTATATGACTTATATTTTATTGCTTTTGTTTATAATTTATTTCATTTTTATTTATTGGGTACTGGAGATTGACCAAGCCAGGGTCTTTATCACTGACCTGCATCTCCATCTGAACTCAGGTGGGGCTTTATCACTGAGCTGTGATCCATGACCCCCCCTTGCTTTTGTAAATGAGACCTGGTGTCTCTAAGTAGCTGAGACTAGCCTCTAACTTGGGATACTCCTGCACCAGTCTCTGGAGTCTTTGGGATTACAGGTGTATATTACTGTGTAGCTAAAACTTAGTTTTTATTAATGCAGTTTCAGGAAAAATTTTGGTTTTTAATATATATGCCAGAATAAAAATTATAACAGAATAGGTATCATAAATATCAGATACTTATCTAATAAAGCTGCAATAAACTCAATACAAGAATTTCAGAAAATCTGCTATACCCTATAATCTGCTAATTATTTTATTTTAATGTTTTTAATTCTTATGGAAGCAAACTATTATTAAAATCGAATGTCTTCACTCATCTGTGGAGGCTGGAACTAGACCCTGGACATTGAGAAAGGAGTTCTACTACCATGTGTTAAATCCGAATAAGTTGTAATGTTATACAACCTAATACATTTTTAGAGATGTTTTGGGAAGGGGAGGGGAGGGATAAGGGTGGATGATTGGGGGGGGGGAACTCTTGGAGGTAAATCTAATCTTCAGAATCTATACATATGATATTATTTCATTAAAATTTATATGATTGTTCAACAACTAAATGTCTCAATAAAAAAAAGAATGCTTTTATGCTAAAAAAAATAGCCATCATTAGCCTAGAGCATAATGCTGAACACGCTTGTGTTCAAGGATTATATCAAGAAGAAAAGCTTTACCATTTAAAGATCCTTTCCCCATTCTCTCTTTAAACTAACGCTAAATACTAATTTAATTTCTAATACTATATATTAGTTTTACTTGCGTTTGTATATTATATAAATATGTGCACCATTGACATACCTTTTTCCTATTTCCTTACTTCATTTAATATTGTTTATGAAATTGATCCATATTATTTGCATTGATATGCAATATTTTTCTGGTCTTTGTGTAATATCCCATTATGTAAACATACTTAAATTGCTTTTCCCATTCAATATTTGATAGATATTTCAGTAGTTTCCAATCCATAGTATTAGTAATTGTGGTGGTATGAACATTCCATCCAGTACATGATTTCAGTTTTTAACTAAGTGTTGAAATGCTGGGATATACACCATGTGTGTTCAGCTTTTGTAGAGCATGCTTTGTGATCCAAGATATTGTCAGTATAAACTACTCTAGAATGAGAGTTTTGATTGATGTGCATTATAAGTCTTTTCCAAAATATTTTTATTTCTCTTATTATGCTGGGTATATAGTGGTAACTCATATTCATGTAAACTATTAATTTATAAGCACTAGTAAAATTGACCTTACTTATACTTTTTTTTTTTTTAAAGAGAGAGGGACAGTGAAAGAGACAGAGAAAGAGAGAAACAACTTTATTTAGTTTTTCACATGGCTTTAGTTGCTCTAACACTCAGTTGTATACGTGGTGCTGGGGTTTGAACTTGGGTCCTCGTGCTTGCCGGGCAAGCGCCGAAACCACTGAGCCACCGCTCCAGCCCCTTACTTATACTTTTTAGTTATTTGGATATGTTCTTTTATTTAGGTCCTCATTCAGGTATTTCAGAAAATTTCCATTAGTGTGTCTTTCTTTCCTAACTGCTATGTAGGTGTTCTAATATTATATGCTTTGGATATATGGCCCTGCTATAACCTATAATCTGATAATTATTTTATTTTAATGTTTTTAATTATGCACATATATTATATATTATATACTATATAAATATCATAACACTTATAAATATCTATTCATTATAATTATACAGAGCTCTTTTCCAATTCTGTGATATCTTTTGATAGTCAAAATGTCTCTGATGAACAGAAGTGTTTAATTTAATTCTCTTTTTGTCCTATTTTAACACTTTGACTATATTAATTCAGTAAGGCATTTCTCTACATTTTCCATGAAAATTTTTGCAATTTTATGTTTTACATTTAGATCTACAGTCCACTTGAAATTAGAGTCTTGACAATTTTCAGTTAGCTTTTTAAAAGCATGTTTAGACAATAGTAGCATTGATTGAAAATGACCTGCTTTGTTCACTATCAGCAGCCTCATTTTTTTTAATTTCAGGTGATCTAAAAGGAATAAATTGGTCTGTTTTTGTGTTTGCTATTTTGTTGTTTTCCTGATTTTATCCATTCAATGATACCAGACCATTAAACACTAAAGCTTTATAATAGTTCCTGCTAACTAATAGCTGAAGTTCTCTGGCTTTAATAGTCTTCAAAATTGTTTTGCTATTCTTGACTCTTGCCTTTCTATTTAAATCAACTTTTAATTCCTGCAAATACATACACATCCCACAAATACACACAATCTGCTAAGATTTTGATTGAAGCTGTACTGAATTTATAGATTAATTGGGGCAAAATCAATATTTTGCAATATAAAATATTTCAATCTGCAAATCAATAAACTCTATAACTTTATAAGAAAGCAAGGTTTCTTATGCAGTGAAATTCAAAAACAAATTTATTATTTCACATGTAAGTCTTCCACGCTGCTACATATGTCCAGGTAAATGGTGTTCTGAACAAATCCAAACACAGCAATCTATGTGGATAACAGTACCCTTAAATTATGCAATAAATGTATGCAAACCTTAAGGCCCCCCTCTTATTCCAATGAAGAGCTTTCATTGGAATGCTGTTTGAATGACTAATTTTCAAAATTATTTCTAACCATAACCACTTGTCTCAAAATATATATCATTAGAAGATATCTGAAATCATTAATATGTTCTCTAGATTTTGTCTTAAATAGTGATGATCTTTTGCTAGAACCAAACAAATTGTTTAGCTGATTTAAGAGATATCTGCCCTAAACTTTGCAAGGTTGGAAAGATGACTATGCTGTGCTTTACCTAATAGTCTCTTTCAAATTTGGGTGTTTGTCTATGACATTTTCTTTTGTGTACTTTGTTGTAAAGATTATTTTCACTCCCTAAAGTAGTACACATTAGATAACATAAATTTTTATTTAAAATAATTCTCAAATTATGACCCATTTCTTTGTTGGATATAGAACATAAAAATCAAACAAAAATTAGCTTCTACTGCACAGTTGGGTAAGATATTACTGAAAGATGTGATAAAGACAGTAGAATTAATTTGTGATCCAGTGTCTCTTGCTTTCTTCAACATGACAGTTTTTTCTAATAAAATTTTGTTACACTATCTTGTTAACTAAATAAATAGGACACCAAGTTCATTAGTAGTTGCTTTTTTTTCTAAAATAGTTGTACATGAAAAAACACATTGAGAAATAATGTTAAATATATGGTTACATGCAGATATATATATATATATATATGTATGTGCAGTTATATGTATATAGTTTATATTAGGCATCATTATTCAATCATCTATTTATACATATATGTATGTGTGTATTTTTAAAGATTGTTGAAAATGTGAGCTAAAAAACTATTAAGCCTTAATACTTATGGAGAAACACATTAATTCATGATTAAGGAGTTGCCAACTTTTATACCGCAGTAGCAGAAATTGACAAACTCATCAGAAGAATAAAAAGATGATGATTAAGGAGAACAAATGAGGAAGAAAAAGAAAATAAGAAAAAAACAGGAAAAAAACTCAAGATAAAAATGAAATTGAAAGAATATCAGTAAGGACATACTTCAACTTCTTGAACTTAAAAACACCCAGAAGTGACTGGATAACATTGACATCTATAAATGACTTTATTCGAAAATAGCACAATAAATACTCGTCTCAAGCTCACATGAAATATTCAACAACCTTGTTCACATGCTGGGCCATAAAACAAACCTTAAGCAATTTTAAAAAATAGGAATCACACAATATCTGCTCAGAGACCACATTGGAATTAAACTGGGATTCAAAAAAAGAAAATTTTTTAAAATGCTCATATGCTTCAGTGGTCAACATCATACTAATAAATAAATAAATAAATAAATGAAATATTTTAAAATATTTTGATAATAAATGGAAAAGAAACTCAACTTACCAAGCTTTGTGAAATGAGGTGAAAGTAGTGAATACAGAGAAATTTACAGTATTGATGCATGTATTAGAAACTGAAAAGATGCAAAATGGATTACCTACATTTCTACAAATGGATTACCTACATTTCTAGAAAAAGAAAGAAGAGCAAATTAATACAAATTAAGCAAAAGAAAATAAAGCCTACAAACTAAAGTCTAAATAAATAAATTTGAATAAAATGAAGTAATAGAAAAAATCAATATGAATAAAATTCAGTTCTTTGAAAAGATCAATAAAATTGCTAAGTTCTTACCCAGGGTAACTCAGTCAAAGCAATATACAAGTAGGACGCAAATTAATAGCAGAAATGAACCAGGGGATGTCACAAAAGAGTACATGAATATAGTACAGGACACTGAAGTAATAGATGAACAATTTGATGACCACATATTCCTAACCTCAATCTAATAAACTCCTTATAAAAACAAGAGAAGTGGAATATCTAAATTAACCTACACCTAGTGAATGAATTTAATCTATAACTAATAACATTTCCAAACAGAAAATCCTGGGCCCAGATGTGTTATGGTGGATTCTACCAATCATTTCAGGAAGAAATTAAATCAGTGTGTCACATTCTGTTTTAGAGGGCCAATATTTCCACTCATTCAATGAGACCACTGTTACCCAAAGCCAGTGAAAAAAATCATTGAATAGTAACCACCACCATTCAGACACATACAGAAAAAATAAAACAAAATTAGGTTGGCATGGGTTCTTCAGTCATCTTCATGACTGTATAGATCTTGCTTACGTGGAGTTCTTGGTCAGAAAACGTTGTTAAACCTGTGCTCATTGCTTCCCACAGACATTTTACTTTTAGAGGAAAAAAGTGTCTTTCTCAGGACATGAAGGTGCACACTTGTAATTCCAGCTACTCAGGAGACCAGGCACGAAGATTGCAAGTTTAAAGCTAGCCTGGGCAGTTTAGTAAGATTCTGCCTCAAAGTAAAGAACTGTGGATGTAGCTGACTGTTAGAAGTTTTGCCAAGCATGAATGAAGCCCTGTATTGTATCTCCAGTACTAAAAACAAAAACAAAAACAAAAACAAAAATTATGTGGCTCTTTGTTACTAACAATTAGATTTACTTTAATTTTTACTAACACCTTTTTGTCACATTTTGTTGAATGCATATGTGACATACCCAGGCAAGAGCAACAATATCAAAACTGCCACTGATCTAAAGTGCTTATCACAATTAAAATCTCAGCATTTGTGTCACCTGTTAATCTTTGCTGTCTCTCTGTTCATTCTCTGTTTTTTTGTAATCCTAACTTATATGCTTTTTTAGCATTAATTTCAATGTCATGTGTCTACCATTAGATTATAAAATATATTATTTTAAGCTGCCCTTAATGTTCCCTGTGCATCACATATTCATTTCTTCATTCCTTTCATCGCGTAGTCAGTGACCATTTTATTGGCCCCATATTTTACATTTTCCAGTATGATATATATTTGATATATATTTTCAAACTGGCTAACTTCCTTTAACAATAAGCATTATTTAACAATATGCATTGTGCAATAAGACTGTGTCCTAGATATTTGAAATCCCCATCCATTTCTTTCTCTCTTTCTTTTCTGTACTATATTTGAAATCTGTACTGGGGTTAATTTCTAAATTTTCTATCTCATTTGATATTTTTTTCCATCAGTTACTTTATCCAAATAAGCGTGGTGTTCAGAATCACTTCCTTGTTAATATTTCTATTTTTTCATTTTTCTAGGCATGGAAACATGCAGTAGGTGATTTAGTTTCCATCAATTAGTAAAAATATCACTCATATTTTAGGTAGATGATAAATATATTTGAATTTAAATTTATATATTAAAATTAATCCATGTATATTAAATATATTTGAATATAAATGTATCAATGAAAATTCAAATATATATACATATACACATATATATCTATCTTGTTTTGATTCTTTTAAATTATTATCTTAAAAATATGAAGCTAATAAATATAATTGCATTAAAGTTGAATTCTCTAATGTGGATTGAGAGATTTAAACAACAAAGCATCACATATATATTTTACCTTCCATACTTCAAAATATAACCAATATTTTGGATGATGTATTTAAAATGTTAATCAAGATTTCTTATACAATTAAAAGCATTTTTATATTTAAAAATGTGGTTGGGGAGGGATGCTTCATCTTATCAATTTTATTTAAAAATGTGCTATATAATAGATTTTAAAATATAAAATACTTCTGCAAAAAACAAATTTTGGATGAAAAGAGATATGGTCAAAATGGAATTTCTATTTATTCTGAATTAAAATATGTGGTGAAATTAATTGAAATGTAAAAAATCTTACTGGTGTTTGGCATCCAAACATGTTGGTCTTATTCAAAAGTAGGATTAAGTGGGGTTTTTAAACTTTATTCTATAATGAATCTATGTTTATATTCCAAAGTTAAGATTTGTTTCTCTTTTTTGTTTTTCTAGGAAGGATGGATCAAAAGAACCAATTGTGGAGATGAGAACAGAAGATGAAAGAATTACCAATCACGAAGATGGAAGCCCAGTAAATGAGCCAAATGAAACCACGCCACTAACAGAACCAGAGTATGTGGATGAAATAGTTACTTGTTTGGGGGTTACATATTAGCAAAGTAATGAGACATTCAGATATTTGGAGTATGTACTTACAAATACCATTGTTTATGAAAGAATGAAAGTATTTGTGTTTATCGAAAACTAATTTCCTGGTGCTGGAACAGCGGCTCAGCATTTATAGCGCTTGACTGGCATAAACCAGGACATGAGTTCAAAGCCCAGCACCAGGTACACAATGGAGTGTTGGAGCAACGAAAGCCACAAGAAAAACTAAATAAAATTGATAAATTGATTCCCTTTCTCTCTCTCTCTCTCACTGTCCCTCTCTCTTAAAAAAAAAAAAAAGTAAAGAAAAAGAAAACGAATTTCCTCTTGAGACATTTTCCATGAAAGCTTTGTCTCACTGTCAGAGAAACTCCACTATTTAACCAAATAATTAAATTATAGTTTACAACTTTTTTTAAATTTGTGCCTCCCTCACAGCTCTACAGCTCCATTACTATAGTATATTTGCAACTAAACTTGCAAAGGTGAACATGTGCATTGATATACACATATAAATATTGAGATGATCAAAATTAGAGGCATTATTAACTAATATTAATATTCTATTGAATGCAGCTGATAACAATAGCAAGATTATCACACTCTGCTACTCACCAAGATAACTTTAAATTTTATTGTTTTCCAAAATTTGTATCTCTTTTTCTCTGCCAGCTATCATTCCCTTATAGTGTAGCTAGATTAGGTGTTCTTATCTCCAATCATAGACTGCTTTCACAGTTAAAGAAAGTGATTTTTTTCCCCAATAAAAATCTCTTCTGTCTCTTTCTAGGGTGGTGGTACACACTGTAATCCCAGGGACACAAAAGGGTGAAGTAGGAGTATCACAAATTTGAGGCCACCCTTGGCAATTTATTGAGATCCTGTCTCAAACAAGAAGTGTTCCAGATGTATCTCAGTTTTAGCACCCTTGGGTTATAAGCAGTATGGAAAAAGAAAGAGGAAGGAAGGAAGAAAAAAGAAAAGAAAGGAAGGAAGGGGAAGGAGGGAAGAGAAGGGAAGGAAAACCATTGTGTCTCCTTTCAGTGGGCTAAAGTAATTAATATGTACAAAACCAGAAAGTACTATTGTTTGCTTATGTTTCAGCATAAATCCTCAGGTCATTTTTAGCGACTGCATTTAGAGTTTATTACTTTCTCAGTGGAAGCTAACTATTTTAGAAGCAGATATCACAAAGGGGTTTTATAATCTTCCTCTCAGAAATCAGAAATCTTTTCAATGAAGGAAAATATCACACACACACACACACACACACACACCCTATTACCATGTTCAAAGTTAAATTGGGGTGTGCAGGATATATTTAAGAAAACACAAAATGCCTTTGCATGCAACTGGACTATGATTTAATAACTTCACTAGATTTTAATTAATGGAAAAGAAACTTTCAACATAAAAATAATAGAATTAGCAGTAATTTTTAAAAAAATATTTAACAAGCATATGTGGTAAGAATATTTATACAGAAATATAATATCCACAAAATAGTTGAATACATTTATTCAGTAAAACCTAAGTATGGAGATCCATATGTAAAAAATATAAGCATTATGCTAACCTTCTTTCAGAGCTTTAAATTTCTTAGTATTTTGATGCCAGAAATGACCTTTTGGCTTCGTTATCTTTTGTTCTTCATTTTATAATAACCTTGAAATAAAAGACAAAAGAATTTTGAATGCAATATTTATAATATACATAAAAGAGAATTCCACACCAGGTACAGAGTGGATACCATCTCATTCCTAATCATCTTAGTTTTTGCCTATAACTTTATTTTGATTGGCTAGTGTTCACGTGAAAGTTTTGATCATCATAATACAATTATTTATCCTTCTTATTCAAAAATATAAATTACAAATATAACATCCCATAAAATAATAAAATCAAAGAAAATGGTGAATTGGAACTCAATTTGTAAAGGTACTTAATTCTCTTAATATGGAAAAAACATTTTGTCAAGGAAATTAATTTGGGCTGGAGTGGTTGCTGAGCGGTTTCGGCGCTTGCCTGGCAAGCATGAGGACCCGGGTTCAAACCCCAGCACCATGTACACAACTGAGTATTGGAGCAGCTAAGGCCATGTGAAAAGTTAAATAAAGTTGTTTCTCTCTTTCTCTGTCTTTCTCACTGGCCCTCTCTCTTTAAAAAAAAAAAAAGAAATTAATTTTACACCCAATTATGCAAAAGATGTAATGATAAACGATTAAATTGAAAACAGTGGGGAAAAAGCAGGTAATCTTGATTCAATATTGTAGCAGCTTGATCAAAATCAGAAACAACATTTGGACTACAGTGACCAACCCATGTGCCTTAATTTCTTGGGAAATCTCTAGGTGAGAATAGCTTGTACGTATATCATAAAATCATAGGAAGATATGTGAAATTATCAACATTAATGAATAAAGGTTGTTTTTGTTTTCCAAGTTATAATTGGAAACAACTCAGAAGTAGGATAAAAATGACAAGAAAAATGTAATAGTAAAAAGAGGCCAAATAATCACATAATAAATAAAAAAAGAAGATCTAAAATATATTCATCCACATTAAGTTCCAAAAAATGTTGCTATTTCATACAGTTGTACATTTTAAAACAATTGTTCTAATATTAAATAATTATCAACTTTAAACTAGACTATATTGAACCATTTAATTCATCTAAGTCTATAAGAACATTGGTTCAGACATCTTTTTCTAAAATATGTATTATATTTTTACAATAGACAATATGTTTCTAAGTCATTTTATTATTAATTTGATAGTTCTTTTAAAACTTTGATTTTCACACCTAATAGTTGTAATATATTCCCTCTACAAAACATTAACTTAAATGTTAATGGACATTTCTTAATATGCATTAACAGATGAAGTTGATTTTTCTATTTCCTTCCAGAAAATTACCTTTAAAAGAAGAAAATGGGAAAGAAGTCCTAAATCCAGAAACTATAGAAATTAAAGTTTCTAATGACATCATCCAATCAAAAGAAGATGACAGCAAAGCATAACAGTATTATGGTGGCTTGATCAACACTACAAAGAGCATTTGGATTGCAGTGACCCTATGACCAAAACTATTCCATTGACCTTAATTTCTTGGGAAACTTCTAGCTTGGAATAGCTTGTACACATATACATATGATCAAATATTCCTGCCCATGGTCCATTTCCTTTTGTTGTTGTTGTTGTGGTTGTTCATTTTGTTAAAGAATTTTGGTATAGAAACTTGATTGACACCAACCCTTGGGTACCAATTTGATTCTATGATTGAAATACTGCAATTTATTATATGGCTAAAGTGCTCTATTTCTTAAGGACTTTATCGTACCTACAACCAACAAATATAGTTCAAACTCTCCAACAAATGAGTGTGTAATGAAAATCAATACAAAACAAAGGCTTTGTGAGCTAAATGTGTAAGAAAGCCCTGCATGTTTATTAAATGTATCTTGGGCAAATAGATTAATAAAGTGGCTTTCAGTTTAAGATGAAGGCATATAATAGAGGTTGTACCTTTTATCAGGGGAATTTCAGGGAATCCAGGCTTGAAGGAGCCACTAATCTTTCACGGATATTAAAAACTGAGGGAAAATTTGGAGAACCTTTTCAGCTTATGATTATAGTGCACTTTCAACATTGATTTTTGATAGACTGAAGTATCAAAATTGTTATCCATTTGAAAGAATATTAGTTTTGTGTAAAACTAGATTAGAAAGACTCCCTAAATCTGTGTCTTTATATATGCCATATTCACTCACAAAGGATTACACAAAAAATAAATGTAATACAAATGAAAATAATATTGATTTCTGCCCTCAGCTTCAAATAAAATAAATTGAAATGGGAATAATGTCAATATGTTGTCTTGATATATTTATAATTACCTGGCTATCTTTTACGTTTAAGAAATCTACCAAAAACCAAGCATTTAGCATTCAAACTAAATCCTCAGATACATTTTTAATGTGTAGCTTTAGAACTATTTTTCTTAATGTGTTAAGTCCTTCATTAAATGAAATTGGCTAATGGAAATTAAAAGCAAGCATAATTTTGGTTAAACAGAAGTTACTGAACATTTAAATGTGCCATGAAGTGTCTGTGAGAAACAATTGAATTGCCACTATATTTCTATGCTGAATATTTAGCTAGCATTCATTTTAAGATTTTGATAAAGGTCTCCAGTTAACAAAATTCCTTGACTATTCAGCATAAACTTTCTAATATGACTTGGTAGGGCCTATTACAGAATAAAATACTCATTAACTTCCAAGCTATGCAAGCTCCCAGAGGTAAAAGTCTGAAACATGATTTAACTTATACTTTAAAAAAATGTATGAGTCATGACTCTAAATATACAGAACCCATTTGGGAGCAGTTTAGATTATTTCTTAACTTAAACAGCCAAAGGTTTCTTTGGGCCCCATCACATTCATAGCCTTTGGGTTTTCAGGTGTGGACTGAATAGCTCATGTATTGACTGATAGGGGAATATATTCCAATAGAACATTGGAGAAATTTTTAACAGTGCAGAGGGACTGATATAAAATGTCTCTTTATAGAGATAATTTGATGAATATTAAATAAAATATTAGTGCACCCATGAATATTTTTTATTTACAAAGTGCTTGAAACTGTCAACCAAGGAAAGACAAGCAAGTTATTTTTTACTCTCTCTCACTTTGCTGGCTGACAGCAGGACAGAATAAGCCCATCTGCATGTTAAGGCACCAAATGTTCACAGAATCATTGCCATAAATTGCAGGATTATTATGCAGGAATATATCTTTGCTACCCTTTCGGACACATTCTGGCAAAACAGCAGAATTACCTAGGAATTTGAAAGATCTGCACATAAAAATAAGCCAGTTAGGTCCTTTTGACAAACTTGATTATTCTACTAGTTTTTGACAGATTCGATGGTTGGTGTTTATTTTTGTCTGATCATGTTTTATTTTGCTTTGTTTTGTACCAATGTGCTAAAACTAGTCAAAATACTTGAATTAGTTTGTGCAAAGTGACAAGGTTAGTAAATGTCTATGAAGCAATAGCCATGAGTGCTGATTTTTCCTGGATAGGGCCACGTGATTTTACACTAAAGATACTGAAAGAATTTGATGACTGAGAAAGCAACTTCGCATGTTTACCGTTGCTAAGTTTGTGCTGCACTACAAGAACAGAGAAATCATAATGAAGAGCAAAATATTTTTGTGTTTTTCAATTTGAAAGTTGTTTTCTCATTATTTTGAAATTTCCAAGCAAAGCAATTTACTTAAATATTTACATTTACTTAATTTACTTAAATATTTCTTGCCACTCATGTGGAGGAATTACTTAAAACTTATCGATGATTTGGAAGTAATTATAAGCAAACTGTTTCAAGTACACTATTTCAGTTGTCTGAATGATCCTTACCTCTTGTCCTTGAAATCCATGCCATACAGAAACAAGGAATTACTGTGAAAAAATATAAAAACCTTACTTTTTTGACATTTCAGTGGAATGCTCCAAGTTACACTAATTATAAGTTTCCAAATAAGAAATGGCTTGTAGTAAATTGGAAAATATGAATAGAACTGAAAAAAAGTTTGCTATTTTTCATTTTTATTCTAGACTAAATACATCCATGTAACTGTATAAATGTTATTTTTGTTGTCTGAGAGCACTCTTAAATTTTAGTATAAAATGTCACAAGTTGACTGGATATAAGTACTGTTAAGGTATCTGAATCCTATACTATTTTAAACCAAGAGGCAAAAATATCACCGAAAACATTGATGTTTCTTAATGTGTCATATTCATTTAAGTAATGGGAACCTATAGAAGGAAACAATTTTAAGAAATATTTTCTTTTAAAAATGACACAAATATATGTGTCAACATGTTTTACAATGATTTGCAAATGAATTTAAAAGGAATTGTGGTTTCTACAGATTTATTTATTATTTTTGGGAGATAAGACATATTGTCATTCTATTAATACTAATATCTAACATTAATGTACTGTTTAAGTTTTCCTTTATTTTTAATATTAATAGCTACAAAAGCTTTTTTAAAGGCTATTTAATCCAGAAAAATTCATATGCGTTAGTATTTGAATTAAACATTTATAGAAATAGATGTTATTAATCAAATTATTTATTTTAGTGTAATAATTAATTATAAATGTATAATCATCTTTATTTTATTCTTTGTATTTTAAATAACTAAGATATATTTGTGCCTTTGAATTAGCATGACATTCTCCTTTATCAAAAGAAAATCAACTGAAACTGCCATCATTACAGATATATTTTTGCTCATAACTGGGGTACCAGAAATATACTCTTATTTACATTCAGAGAATTATCTCAGCTGAAACTCATTTACCTTGAAGATAAAATCTAAATGTAACAAAACATATTGTTAATTCATTTGCATTGTGAAAAAAGTTTAAACATACACAAAGTATTTTAATTTCTTCTGTACTATCTTTTTAGACAATAAATACATTCTATCTGTTGCTGAAACTGAGTTGTTAGACAGTTGTTAGATAAAGCCAGCAAAAGCTTTTTTAAAATAGGGCAAACTATTGTGATGTCACTTGAGTCTTCATTATTCCTGCTGATATATATATTTGATTTGGGAACATAAATAATCCTTGTGATGATAAGATAATAATGAAGGGAAATATCTACAACTGAGGTGATAGGAATATTCTTCCATTTAATAATTTAGGATTTATTGTTATAATATTATAAATATTTATTAAATCAGCAGAGTTATTTTTCATGGAGAATAATATAAATGTTCAATTTGAACTACTCTTGGAACTTCTCTTTTACAGAAGCACGTCCAGAGTGCTTTTTCAACACACTTTAAGAATTAATCAAAATATTTTAATGTGAGATTGTTAGCATTATTTATGCATAGAGAGAAAATATTTGCATCTTCTTATTAGACCTTTGGAGCATTTTTACATATGCTCTCAAATTGAAATTGCATATGGATATATTGACAGATAGTAAATTTAGATTGAGGAAGGTCAAAGAAATGAAATGCTCTAATCCCCAAATTGAAATATTTCAAAAAAGTATTCTATGCATGGACTTAATGATGTTCCAAGATGAAATAGACTTCTGTGTAAATGAGAAATTTCTAAAGACCCTAGATATAGTAATTTCTAAGTTTATGTAATTTTCTTCCAGGTTCCACCCTTTCTTTTCTAAAAATTGCATTTTTCCCATGTAGATGCACCTGTTTAAAAATATCATGCAAGAATGCCAATAGATCAATCATTTCCCTTCTTATAAAGATCACAGACTTTTATATTTTATATAATGGTAAATATTTATTTGATAAAACACAATATTCTTACAAAAAGTTCATTATTTACTATATGATTTCACCAGTATCTTAAACTATTATCTGGTATCATCTCTTTAAATTTTCTTTTTAAGCAATTTTCAGGTTTCTGGCCACATGATATTCATAATTATTATTATAAAAGTTATCCCTATACCTTTAAATATTGCAACTTTGTTTTCTACTCTGAAATGAAAATACTTTTCTTTTGGCATCTAGTTTTAGCTCCATGGAAGAGATTAAGCAAAGCAATGACTGTTGGAGCATTTCAGTAACAACCAGACAGGAACGTAGAGGAAGAATGAAATGAGAAGACCCAGTTAGGCTAACTGAGCTTCTATATTTGGAATGGTTGTGAAGGACCTGCCTATGAGAAATACTGCACCAGGCAGTCGGGTATTGCTGAAAAAGTTAAGGTCAATAATATTGATAGGAGAAAGTCTAGTGAAATCCATAAAAGAAAGTTAACAGAGGTAGAACCTATGCTACGGTTTACAAATTTTTTTTTTAGAAAACAATATGTGCACTATAAAATAAAATAAAAATGATATTGTTAAGATCAAATATAGTTGTTCCAGCTCTTAAAGAAATATTCATGGTTTAGTAATTGCCTCTAACCCCTGTTAGAAATAGAAGAACTTAGAAATAAATTTTTTGGTATGTGAATTCTATGCTGTGTTCAGTATGCATTAAAACACACTACATTTTATTTTCTTTAACTTATATATTCCATTCAAATTCTATATTCTTAAGTTAGTTACCATGAAGTTTTCTTATTGTTTCAAAGTAGTATGTCCCTATGAAATGCTGTATATATATGTCTAAACTGTAAAAATTATACTGCAAATGTTGAAGTTTTGTATTTATGAGAGACATTGAAAGTATGGCTTATGGTATATCAAAATTGTCACTCTTCACCATTTGTATATTAATAGTAAAGATACTTTTACTTTAATAAAGTGTTGAGTTTCATTTATTTCAAATAATACCTCCACAATGTGTGAGCTTGTGACTTGACAAATACCTTTAGGTTTAAACGCTTTTTCAAACATATTGCTAGGTATTCAAAAGAAAGAACACTTTTTGTAATCTTGCATCACCCTGAGTCACAATATTTTGTTTTCTGCTCTGTACCCAGCTCAGAGAGATTAATAAATATCTTTAAAAAAAGAGAGAGAGATAGGGACAGTGAGAAAGAGAAAGTGAATCAATTTTAATTTAGTTAAGCAGCTTTTGTTGCTCCCAGACTTCGTTGTGTACATGGTGCTGGGGTTTGAACTTGTGTACTCACGCATGCAATGCAAGCACTGCAACTGCCGAGCCATCGCTCCATTCCCAATAAATAGCTGTTTGAAGGGCAAAATCCCTTAAGATGCTTACGCTGCTCATAGACCAGCAGCATATATATAGCATCATCTATAAAATCAGTAAAAATTAAAATTTCTGTATCTCATCAGAAATTAGATGAATTAAGACTAAGATTCTTTCTTGTTATTCTGATAGACATTAAATATGAAATACACTGGGTTTGAGGGATATTTTTTATTTGCCAAATATATATGCTAATTATAGGAGATTATGCTGTAAGGCAACATTGTGTTGCCTCCAAACACCATGTTCTGCAAAACTTAAAAAATAAGACTTGGGAGAAAAAATGAGTTTGAACACATTATTCAAAATCTATTCAATTTTAGAGCCAGAGTACTAACACTGATAACAACCCCCAAACCTTGAAATGATGGCTGAAAAAGAAAGACTAAAATAGTTTTAAAAACATGTTCAGCAAATTTTGAATAATAACGTAGTTTGAAATTTTACTTCATGTTAGTATTGAATTTCTCATTATTATACATTTTATCCCTTAATAGATATGGGCTTTAAAAGAAGAGATACGAATCATCACATCTCCACATAAGGTGTTTCCATTTTTTAAAAAGGCAATGTAAAATGCCATTCGTTCTTTAACATTTTATAATAAAACATGTCAGTTTTTCACAAAGGGATGTTTTTTAATAATATCTTTGTAAATTCTACAAAGCATATATATGTATTGAATAAAAATAATACTAAGCATGCTTTGAAGAATGAACAAAAGGACATTTACATGTTCTTTCAGTATTCAATATTTATTCAAAGGTTAATTATAATGAAGTTGAAAACATACCATTAGGTTAAAACTAAACCTAATATTTTTGGAAAATACATCTAATAAATGCTAAGGTTTCAGTGAATTTATTCTTTTTTCCCCAAATATTACACAATATAAATTATTTTTACTTGTAATGTAGGCAACACATGTATGTTCTAAGATTCATGTCATGTACATCCTCAGCATTCTAAATATCTATTTTTAATTGTAAATTTTTAATTTGCAAGGAAGAATGTCATCCAAATACAAATAATATTTTCTGTTTTATGCTGTATTTTATACATGTACTTTTTTTGACATAACAGCCAAAAGATGCAGGAATTTTACATTTTAACTTTTCTGAATTTAAGTTTTTTTCCAAATAACTTAAATCATCTTCCAAAGACAGTATTTTATTTATTTATATTTTGACAGGGCAGAAGACACTATATTAGAATAGTAACATATTCACCAAAATTCAATGTACTCTGACTTTTTATTAAAAGAAGTGTTACAGGACTAGAGTTAGTTCAGCAGTAGAGAGCTTTTCTGGCATGCACGAGGACCTAGATTCAACACCCAGCACCACACACATAACTAAATGGAGAAAAAAAGAAACATGAAAAATAAAAATTACTTCTCCCTTTCTCTCTCTCTCTTTTAAAATTAACATGCTATAAACATAGATATTTCTAGTATTTAGATATCTCAGTATTTGAAAAAGATTAACGATAATTTCGTTCATTTTGCTGCCTTCTCTTTCTCGTCTAGTTTTTCCTTCCTACTTTCCTTGTCCTGTTGCCTATCAGTCACGATCAAGTCTGAAACAGACTAGGAAAAATTGTTACATAGAAGAAAGAATAATTCACACAATAAGCCCAAACTGTGCATACTATCACATCTAGAGATCATATAATTACTTATTATATTGGGAAAGTAATTTTAAATGAAGAGTTTTAAAAGAAAATTACAATTTTCTTTGCATTTGAAAGCATTGTCTTCAGAGAAGAAAAAGGCATACGACTTGTGAGCAAGGAATCGAAGTGAACCCATAGGAAAGGATAAAATGTACATAGAATTACCCCATGAGTCCTCCTACCTGTTCTAAGGAGAAACACTCTCTGAAAAGTATACATGAAATGTTTTTCCAAGTCAGAATCCAAGATATTGATGCATGTATTCACCAGGAAAAAAAAAATTGAGGGAAGAATTCTCCTCATTTTTGCAATGAGGGTGAAAAATGCCTAAAACTGAGATCTTTGAAGTCATATTGTAAAACATAACCCAGATATGCAATTTGAATAAACCTAGGTTCACACTCCAATTCTATCACCTATTACTAGCTCTGCATTTGAGCACTTTACATGAAAATCCACACCTGATGATGGAACAGTGGTTCTAAAGTGAATAACGACCGTCTTCCTGAGATTATTGAAGCCTTTACTCAGATAAAAGAACTGTAATGACAAGATTATCTTTGTATCTGCCGTTTTTTCGACATTGATTCTGGCAAAAGCTATGTTAAACTGTTGCTGCTGAATAACATATCAAACAACAATGTAAATAATTAAAAACATTAATAATTTTTCATGAATTTGTATGCTTGAACTAAACGTACCCATTAATTTGCACCATAGTGTGTGGTTGTACTTTTGCTACTAATTTCTAAAAATGTTCCTTCCAAATGGAGGTCCCAATATATAAATTCCTATCAAACCTCTGATTCATACTTGCAAATATTCAATTGGTTAAATCAAGACATACAAGTAGGCATATAGTCAATGTGTATGCATAAGAGGTGGAAACAAGTCATGGTTCACTAGGCACCACCGATGTTGCAGTGTAGCAACAACTCTCTGGAGCTAACGTTTCACTTCTTTGTTTGTTTGTTTGTTTGTTTAAAGAGAGGGGCAATGAGAAAGAGAGAGAGAGAGAGAATCAATTTTATTTAGTTATTCATATGGCTTTCATTGCTCCAAGACTTTGCTAGGTGTGGGATACTGGGGTTTGAACTCGCGAGGCAAATGCACTGTAACCACTGAGCCACTGCTCCAGCCCGTATCACTTTTCTCACAGGAGAAGTTCCTTCATTCTCATCGTAAGACTTCCAAAGTCTAATCTCATTACATTATCAGAACAAGCTTGAATTTCAGAATTTATTCAACTAAACTGATTTCAGTTGCTGAAATCAAAATGGATTATACCTTGGGTGCAATTTTTTAGTGAAAAGTCCTGTTCACCAGGAAGGCAACTTAACTCTCTCTGGAAAACCCTACAAACATTCCTGAAATAAAAGTAAGAAAGTAACAGTAAACATTGTCATTCAAAATATAAGAAGGAAAGAAATGGAACATTTGATAATTACATATTTATATAAGGAAAAAAATTCCTAGTTCTCCCTGCCTCTAGCATAAGGAATTTTCCTTGGTTCAGGTGTTCCTCTATGAGAGTGGTTGTTAAATCCATTGCTTTTAGTGGCTGTAAGTGTGACTGCAATATCCTTACTGTCCTGGAAGCAAAGGTGTGAGACTGCTGACTAAATTTCTTGGCCTGCTTCTTGGTCAGATTCATCTAATACGAAAAGTTCATATTTTTAACTTAATTTCATTAAATTTATGCTGATAGAACTCTTTTAACAGTAATATAATATTTTATATCATTTTTAAACTTTTTAATTGATTTTTATGTGGTGTGAGGATCAAACCCAGAGCCTCACATGTGCTAGGTAAATGCTCTAACACTGAGCCTAGAACCTTAGCCCAAGAGATTTATATATTTTTATTATTTATTTTCTTGTTCCTTTGTGTGTGTGTGTGTGTGATTAAATCAAATTATAATCTATGACATAGACAAAAATCACACTCTAAAATCTTTTTAAGATAGTTCATTCTCTATGTAGGTCTGTAAATGGGGGTGCTACTGAATAAAACCATGTAAATTATTAAAAGACCATTTGTCCAATTAGGGTCAAATGTCACTTTATTACATTTCCACATGATTAAATATATGACACTTTTGACTTGAATTTTGATCCCAAGAGTGTGTTTTATTGGAAATATTTGAACTTTGGTCTTTGCCTTTATGACATTTACTTCTTTTGAGAAACTTTTGACTTCTGGAAAATATTGAGAGAGCAAGAAAAAAAATGAGAGAGCAAGAAATAAAAATGAGAGAGCAAGATTGAGATTAAAAAAACGATTGCTTTGAAGTCTGATTGGACATTGATCATGTGTTCTTTAGCATATCATTGTCTTGAAACACTGTATTGTTTGTGAGGAAAATTCTAAAAAAATCTAGCTTCACTTGCTCTTTGTTGACTTTTAAAAAATACTAATTTTGAAAATTGTGCAGCTGGACAATACTTTATTATTTTCCCACTACATTTTCTATGGATGATACCTCCCACTAAACCACTGAACTGATTAAAAACTATCCTCCTGTGAATTTTATCTTCCATGTCCTATGAAGGAAAGTTTCTTTTCTCTATCTCTCCTGGTCCTCTGGGGGAAAGTTACATTTTTGTATACTAATAATTAGCATCAGAATTAGCTATTACTGGGAAAAGGAACCAAAAAGTCTTAAGTCATAAGATTTTCTAATTCATAAATTTTCTTTAGATTTACACAACTGAAACATCCAGTGACCTACAGATAACAGCAGCCATGAGTCAGAAAAACAGGCCACATAGACCATATAACTCTGCTGGTATTTCCCCACAACAGCATACATGATTTTTGCACCTCCAACAACTAAGCTGAATGGTTTGTTTCCGCAAGAAGTTCTGTCTTTTTGTTTAGCTGGCATTTCATAGACATTTTGTTCCTTGCCCCCACTTCTTGTCCTTACGTCAATGCCTTTCTCTAGCAGCAAGCAATGAAGTTGGGTTCTTGGTTGCATTGTCTTGTCTGAAAAAGAAAAGTAAGGAACGATCAATCAGCACTTTCAATATGCTGCCTAAAAATCTCCTTCATGAGATTCACAAATTAATTAGGTTCATTTTCTGTTCTCCAGTTTCTTACAGGAAACAATATCCTTCAGTGTTCTGTAGACAGTTTTGTCTCTGGTCTCTAAAACAACTAAAGCAATTTCCTCACTTTTCTTGCAAACTTCCTTAGTCTCCTCATTTTCTTTCGGGTCTGCATCACCTTCACAGTCACAAAACTGATGATTGAAGTTTTAGGATTTTGCTACAACAACAACCCACTTAGAATTACCAGTTTCTGTTTCACCTATTGATCTTTCCATTAATTTGTTATTTCTTCTGTAAGGTATTATAATGAGGTTAGAAATTTAGCAGGGGAAAGAAGCAAATACTTATGTTTCCTCAAGTCAGTTTCTCATAATAGCTTAACTGAGCCAAAATAAAGGTGTCAGCACAATTATGTCATATAAGAGATGTCTAGAGGCTGCACATTTTCTTTCACTCATGGTTTCCTTCCAATTTTCAAAACCAGCAGCTGCATTACTCTACTTCTTCTCACTGTACTCCAAGGTTGTGTATTTTCCTTTAAAGAGGTATGGTTTCAGGGACTAAGTTTTGGACATCTTTGATTGTGATAGATATTAGGAGAGATAGTAAAATGGCTAGGTAGTCAGGACAGTGGGCCCCTTTCAGCCACACCTAGAAGCTAACCCCTAGAGAGAGATTAACCGACATGCTCAGGGCCTTCAAAGGCAAAAGACCAGTGAGGCTCCACCTGTGGGAGCAACTCCTTTGTCCCAGAGGCAGGAAACTAAGAAGTGGGGTGAACACAAATGGGAACTAGGAAAGAGTTTTGCATAGATTTTAATCAATGACTTTGGTGCTTAGTTTCAATGCTTGTTTTACATAGTTTAACCAGTGATGTTGGTGCATTTCTCAATGCCTGCTTTACATGCATTTTAATCAAAGCTCATACTAAAAAAAAAAAAATATATATATATATAAACCCTGGCCTCACACACATCAGATGGTATCCTACTTCCAGATACCCCTCCGCCTTGCAGAATCTCTGCTCTTCCCTTAAATAAACCCTATTCCTTACACTCTTTCCTTCTGTCGTTATCCATGGATTTTATTCTTCAAATTCATGAGACAAGAGCCCCGAAGAAGAGTGGCGCAGAATTCCCGGGGTGAATTTCCACACCAAGAGCTACAACAAACACACTGGTCAATAGTAATAGGGGTGGAAGCGGTAACCCAGCTCTTAGCTGGGGAGTTGCAAATACTTATCTCAGCCTCAGAATTCTGCAGCCAGCCCAAATTTCCAGTTTTAACTTGGAATAGCTGTAAACACTAAAAATGGGCTATTTTGGCTGCTAGAATATGTAGTCAACCCAAACTACATTTGTCTACAGGAGCTGAGTCCAGCCACATCTTAAGACTCCTGCCTCCATTATCCATTATTCTGCTCACCAAAGTACATGAAAAAAACATTGCATAATAAAACCACAGCAAAATAAAACTAAGGCAACCACATTTTTCACGTAATTTTGTGCATTTATTTGACTCAATTTTATCTCTTCCCTACTGGTGTGTTGAGGTCATCAAAATATTGATGTTTTAATCAAAATCTTCCAGAGGAAACAAACAGATACATCACACATATTTATGCATAAATGTATGTATATATGTGTGAGTATACATTTAACTTTATATATATTTTTTTATTTATTTATTTTTAATCTTTATATGTTCCTTCTTTACAGTTATGGAGTCTTCAAATCTCATGAATTTTGAGGCTTAAGGAAAGCAATGGTGGAATTCAGCCAGTCAAGGAATATGGTAAGATCAGTAAATTTGCCATGAAATAAATTCCTTGATCAGAATCCCTTAATGGTGGACAAGGCATTCAACAATTCTGTGAGATGGTAGTTTTGATTGAAGCATTATGTGTAGGGAAAGAAAATCTAGATGTAAAGTAAGCATCTATTTTAGTAAGAACTTTCTGATTTCATGATGGAAACTGTCTTACATAATGAACCTGTTTGGGAGCTGCTGATCCTTTTAGACAAAGTATCTTATCATGAAATAAGTGTTGGTCTCTGCTATTGACAGGTTGATCACTTGTGGCCATAGCCAAGCTGGCTTTGGTAAGTAGAAGTAATAACTGCTAACTATATTTATGACTTCCTTCTGTTCCACCCTGCATACTTTCTTTGTTCATCGGTTGATGATGGGGTAGTTAGGATCAGAGTCTGTCTGGTATCTACAGGATGAATAATGTTGAACCCCAGATTATTAAAATCCTTTTTTGTTGAGATCAGTCTTTACTGAACATTTATATCAAACAAATATCTTCACATTTTGCCCGGAGAAATTTATTTATATATTTTTTTCATGAATTATTTTGTCACTAATACCCCAACCATGTGTCTTCCAATTCCATGACCAATCAGCTTTGGCCATGCCTAAGAATCAACATGTAGTTTCATGTTTGGCTGTTTCTCCTGAGCAAGTGAACAATCAGGCACAATGCTATAGTTCTATCCACTAGGAGAATTTTCCTTCATCATTGATGCTCATGGATGTCACAGAGAAAGACTAGAGTGTTGCAGCTGGCACTTTTGGATGGTACCAGCATACCATGCCAAACCATCCATAACCCAGGTTTGAAACTTTTTCCTCTGTCAAAGATTTTAGGAAATTTCCCATTAGGCCAGAGGAGTAAGTTGGGAAAGAGATGGCAGTGGATCAAGAAAGAAGCATGGATAATGCTTCAGTTAATTTACTTGGCCTTTAGGGCATACTTACGCCTGATCATGTATGTATCACTGCCATTTGTAGACAGAGTGTTGCTGTTCATGCTCAACGTAATGGCTTGATAGATAAGATAGCATCCAGCTTGTGATAGGCAGCTTAATTTTTATGGTAATTTGGTGGTTCATGGTTGAACACCCAGGATCTACTAATGTGAAAAAGCATTTCTCAGAAGGAGAATATCTATCTTAAAATGATGGTAGGACCCTGCTCTAACACCCTGAAGTCTCATGCTGGGATTCACCAACAAATACCCCCAAAGAGTCTAAAAGTGTCCTTATCTGCCACTGATATTTTCCATCTATTGAATTATATATACAAAGTAACAGAACAGTTTGTATATTAGTCTAGTTTTACTCAGACACCTCATTTGTTCTGAGCCCTACTCAAAATTAGCTGCTTTTTGGGTAACTTGGCAAATGGTGTAGAGTAACCATGATGAATACTTTGTTTCCAAATTTCATGAAAACCTACCAGGTATTATGCCTTTTTCTTGGTTATATGAGGGGCCAGAACAATTTGCCTTTCAACTTAGAAGATATATCTTAGCATGCCTCATACACTGGATCCCTATATACTTAATTTAGGTAAATAATCCCTGAATGTTAGTAAGATTTATTTCTTAAATTCTAATATCCAAATGGCCTACCATAAGTCTATAGTTATTTTTTGCTCATTAGTTCAATCATAAAATGTTATGAAAATAGTGGATCAATGTGCCATCTTGTGGAAGGAAGATGGCATAGGAAGGAATCAATGACTTAGGACTGGAGTATTGGTATGGTCCTGAGGTAAGACATTGATGGTATATGTCTTTCTTTGCCAGCTAAAACCAAACTGCTTCTGAGGGACTCTAAGAACAGTTGTAGAGTAAAAGGCATTTTCCAGATTGATAGCTACAGGCCAGATAGCAGGGATAATTTGCTCGAGCAATGGAACAACATCTGGTATAGCAGCAATTAAAGTGTCTACCTGCTTATACTTATTATTATCCACTCTCATTTCCCAAGGTCCACTTGTCTTCCACAGAGGTTGAGGAGGTGAACTGAATGGTGATGCCCCAAATCCTTCACAGCTGTGATGGTGTCACTACACTCTGCGATTCTTCCAATCCTTTTGATACATTATTTTCCAAGGAATTGTAGCATTGATGGCTCCCACTGGCCTTTTGCACCATAGTTGCTCTCAAATGACAGTAAACATCCTGCAACATTGCTAGTTCAATATGCTCTCTAAACCAACCAATCACAGAATCAAATTCTGAATTTGATTTTTTGATAATTTCATCTCTTTGGCAGCAGTAGATAGGTTTTCCAAAGGGCTAAACAACAAAGAAGTCCTTTGAAGACATGTATGATGCTTGAGTTGAGAATTCATGTACCTTAGCTCATCTTTTTCTTTCCCTCTTCTCCCACAATCATTAGGAAAAGCTAATCAAGTCATTATATATATTGGTTCCCAAAAACAAAAGTTGATGTTATCATGAAGAAAAATCTACTCTTTACTTTTGGAACCTGGCTGATGTAGCAATTTCCAGTCCAGATACTTTGCACATTTCTATAAACAATTCACAAAATGTACTATCAGTGTTTTCTTTGCTGCTGGAAATAGAGACTATAGCATCTTTGAAACTAGTATTAGCCAATTTCAGAAATCCTAGAAATAATTCATAAATCTCATCCTTAATTTTTGTTCCATTAGAATCAGTGTTAGTACCAAAATTTGTATTAGAGTTCTCCAAATGGACAGAATATTATAAATAGAAATAAATAGATGTTAAATAGGTAGATATTTAATTGTAGTCTCTATATGTATTTTAGACTGTAATAAAGCAACATTATCAGAATCAGCTACATAGTTTTAAAATACGCTTTATTTCTGCATATTGAAGTATAAAAATAAAATTCATACAGTAAAAAAATATAAGGAATAAATTTATAGACTTTCTTTTAAATCATTGCTATCGAAATTCTAAGGAAAAATTCATCTTCCTTAAAAGTTGATTTGAATGACTGCCTTCTTTTTTACATCCTAGAGTGTTAAGAAAATTTAAATATTTAATTATTTGGGCAAAAATTGTATAGAAAATGCATTACTTTAAAATATAAAATCAAAGTGACTCTGAGACGCTCCTGAGAATCACCTCATGCTGCAGGAGAGCACTTGGATTCCACGGTAGGACAAAGGTCCCAGTGTGCGGAAACATTATCCCCCACTAATTTTTTAACTCCAAAGGAATAACGTGCTCCATTAACAAGTATAAAGGAGAACTTAGCGGATCCCGCGGCACTCTGCGCCACCTGGGGGTGGGGGTTGGGGGGGAGCTACTCCAGAGGGGAGGAAATGGAGCAAGTTTCCTAACCAAGTATCCTAACCCAGCTGGCTTCGAACTCCCTGATCTGACTGCTCTTAATTTACATGATCTTGTATAAACTGCTGGGAATTAATTGCTCACATTAGCGAACTTACAGCTGTTTGTGTGAGTCGCAGCATCCAGCCGGACATTGTGAGGTTTCCCTGAGGGAGGGGCGGGTTGCTCAGCAAAAAATGGTCTTGGGTTCTCAGACACCAGGGTCAGAAAACCAGAATCTATCGCCCTGAGATTAGGCCCTTTCCCAAAGGGACTGTGTGGTGCTGGGAGTTCCCTCTCCATCTCCTGTCGCTGCCCTCAGAGCAGGGGAAGGAGAGGATATGACACAAGATCTTTAACTCAATCACGGCAGACAATAATTCTCCACCCATGCCCGCAGGTTATAAGAGCTGATTTTAAAGTCCTTTAACATAAGTGCTGACACCAGCGTGTGAGAGCAAGGCAGGTCACTTGGCAGCAACTTGGGGCCTCAGTCTCCACAATCAGAGAAGTTACCGCCCCCCCCCAACTGGCCATCTGCCCTGAGGGCTGTATGGAACTGTGAATCCCCTCTCCATCTCGAAAACCTCTTGGTTGGTGACCTTCTGCCCGCCCCTCTACACGCCCAAATAGGAGGAGTCTGTTAACAGAGCTTGCTGCAGCAGGGCACAGCATTAAAATAGGGGATCCTCTGCTTCAGCCTCTGTTTGATATCTGCCTCAAGAAGTTTTGAATATATGGGGCAGTGTGGGGCTCCCCTTAGCATCTGAGCCTCTTGCATAACCAAGGCTACATAGGCCTTGACCTCTCCAAGTGGGCGCCCCCTAGTGCTTGCAACTGAGAACCACATAAGCACTGGCACAATCTGCAGGATCTTTCGCAGGTTTCAGTCAACACCACAGAGCAGCTCTTGGGACTTCTGAAGATCACAAGACACACAGAGTAGGTCACTAGTGATCCTGAGGAAGCAAGTTTCAGGCTGGCCACTCTCCTTGGATCTGTCTGAGACTCACACATCTACACTAGGATCAACTAGATTGTCTAAAACTTCTGAGCCCGAGTCTCAAGAAATTCTAGAGTGTGGAGAGGCAGAAAGCAATCAGCTCAAGATTACAGCCCAGGGGGAGCTGAATTCAAGAATTGTGAGAAGGCAGGTTATTATACCCCTTTGCAACAGAAAATTTTGAGGAGATCCTCTAAGAAAAACCAGATAACCAGACTTAACCAATCTGCTTCTCTCCTGACAAGCTCAACTGTGAAGAATCCAGCTAGATGTCAGATTTGAACACATCCCAACATGGTACATACTTGCTGACCTAGGGGGCAGAGAAACTCAGTACTTTACCAACTATTTTGTTTTTTGTTTACCTCTTTTTTTTATTTTTTAAAAAACAGGGATCTGGCTGGAATATAATATTTTTAAAATTTTAACATTACTGTGGGGTTTTCTTTCCTTTCTTGCTTTACAATTAATACTGAATTTGGTGTTGGTGGATGTAAATATTTATCCATGTGTATGTATTGGTGATTGGCTCCTACTTTCTCTATGTCTTCTTGAACCCTACTGCTATCCCTGTGACATTGGGTTCCAATCAGGAAAACATTTCATGATAGCAAAATAGCCTCAGCATCCGGTGAGTGAAGATAATCATGCCCCATACTAACCTCTTCCTCCCCTGTACTCTGGTAATGCCTAAATATAAACATTTTTCTTTCATCCTCACCCACCCAAAGTCTTTACCCTACCTGTACCCCTTTTCTATGTTTTCCTTAGTCCTAATAGAATAACCTACTCCTCCCTAATCCCTTGTTCCTCTTTACTCTAAGGCAGGTGTGATTTTATACATCCCCAATTCACCTCCTTGACTTCCTTCTCCCCACTTTCAGAGAGACTTTACTATCTGAAGAAATAGACATGCTTCAAAATGCGTACTGGCTTGCTATCATAATATACAGTGAGAGCTCTCTCAGAAAAACCCATCACAACTAAGCAAAGCCATAATAAGTTCCAATTACTGCACCAAGAGTAACAAGCTTGAAGCACAAGACATGCTCTCTGACTCAGAAAATGAGGAGAAGGGGAAATAACTCTCCACCTCAACCCCACAGCTCTCCACCCAAGGACTCCATAGCTGAGGCCCTAGATGAAAACCAAAGACACTGTATCAACATTATGATTAGTAATGCAATCAAAGAGTTGAGAGATGAAATCATGAAAGAGAACAGAGAACAGTTTCAAGAGATGAGAGAGAGACAACTTCTACAGGGAAATAAGTGAAAAATTCCATGTGATGAAAGATGAGCTATACAAAGAAATTCTGAAAAGAAATGTAGCAGAGCTATCAGGATTGAAAAACAAGGTAACCAATTCAAATCTTCACTGGAAGATACCAACACCAGAGTTGACTCCACTGAAAATAGAACTTCAGCTCTTGAAGAACGAGTATCAGACAATAAGGATAGGCTAAACAATGTAGAATTCAAAGAAGTTTAAACAAGACAAACAGCTTATCTTACATAATCAGAACTTCCACGTAATTTTTGATGAGATGAGGCTTAATAATCTGAGAATCATTGGCCTGGAGGAAAACTCCAAACAGCAAACAGGAGGCTTCAAGAACCTTTTAAGAGAAATCATAAGTGAGAACTTCCCTCATTTTACAATTGATCTGGAACATCACATCCAAGATGCTTATAGAACGCCAAGTAGGCCTCATTAAATGAGAAACTCACCAAGACATATCATATACAAAATGAATAACAGAGAAATTAAAGAGAGACTTTTAAAAGCTGCTAGAGAAAAGCCCCAAATCACACTCAAAAGCAAACCAATTTGGATCACTTTGGATTTTTCAGAGCAAAGAATGAAGGACAGAAGGGCTTGGAACAATATCTTACAAGTGTTGAAAAATAACAACTTCCACCCAAAGATAATATACTCTGCAAAACTCAGCTTCAAATGTGATGGGGAATTTAAATACTTCAATGATAAACTCAAGCTAGCAAGGTACATGAACACAAATCCTGCACTACAGAATATTCTCAAGGATGTTCTCCATTCAGAAGAAAATGCCAATGATATCCTAAATCCTTAAACAAGGGTGAGTCAATAATCATATTATACACAAACTGACTTCCAAGATGACTCAAACCTCTGTAATTGATACAAAGTCAGAGAATCAGCCTCCCATATCTATTCTAACTTTGAATGTGAATGCTCAATACCCCAATTAAAAGACACAGATTGGCTCACTGGATGAAAAAACAAAATTGAACAATATGTTGCCTGCAAGAGACACATTTGACAACCAAAAATAGACACAGGCTGAAAGTGAAAGGATGGCAAAATGTCTACCAAGCCTGTGGCCCAAAAAAAAAAAAAAACAAAACAAGCTGGAGTGGCGATTCTAATTTCTGATAAAATCAATTTCCAACTAAAACTAGACAGAAAGGACAAAGAAGGTCACTTTATCATACTACAAGGGACAGTCCATCAAGAAGATACAATGATAATTAACATTTATCCACCCAATTACAACCCCCCCAAATATATGGAAAAAATACTTAAGGATATAAATCCCCTTATTGATCTCAATACAATAATTCTGGGGGACTTCAACACACCACTATCAACTCTAGACAGATCATCAAAACAAAAAATCAATAAAGACATCTGCAATTTGAAACACTATATTAATCAATAGGGCTTAACAGACATCTACAGAATATTCCATACTAAGACAGCTGAATTTACCTTCTTCTCAGCAGCTCATGGATCCTTCTGTAAAATAGACCACATCCTAGTACACATGGACAGTCATGTGTAGACAACTGAAGGTGGATCCTTATCTTTCACCCTGCACAAAAACTTAAATCAAAATGGATCAAAGACCTGGATATTAAGCCAACAACTTTAAATTTTCTAGAAAAAGAAGTAGGGTCAACACTACAGAATGTAGAAGTCGGCAGCTACTTTCTTAACAAAACTCCCATGGCTCAACCAGTAAAGTCAAGAATAAATGAATGGGACGCAATTAAATTTAAAAAAATTGCCCAGATAAAGATCTAGTCAAGAGCATCAAAAGAGAAACTATAGAAATGGAGAAAACATTTGCCTGCTTCACCTTGGACAGAGGGCTAATATCCAGAATATATAAAGAACTAAAGAAACCAAACACCAAAATCAAATAATCCAATCAATAAATGGGCTATTAGGATCTTAAAATAAAATTCTCACCAGAGGAAGTCCAGAAAGCCCATAAATATATGAGAAAATGCTCTACATCATTAGCAATAAGGGAAATGCAAATCAAAAGTTCAATGAGATACCACCTCACTCCTGTTAGAGTGGCAAAAATGAAAAATTCTAATGACAACAGATGCTGGAGGTGCTGTGGGAAAAGAGGAACACTGTTATGCTGCTGGTGGGACTGCAAAGTGGTTCAGCCACTCTGGAAATCAGTGTGAAGAATCCTCAAAAAATTAAGGATGGAACCACCTTATGACCCAGCTATCCCCATTCCTGGGGATTTTCCCAAAGAGTTAGAATCAGCATATTGTAGTGATGTGGCTACATCAATGTTTATAGCTGCTCAATTTACTACAGCTAGATTGTGGAACCAACCCAGGTGCCCCTCACTCAACGAGTGGATACAAAAACTTTGGTACATATATACAATGGAATACTACTTGGCCATTAGAGAAGACAATATTATTAAAGCTTTTGATATCAAAAGGATGGAGATGGAAAGAATTATGCTAAGTGAAGTATCCCAATCTCAGAGACTCAAGGGCTGAATTGTATCTCTCATCTGTGGAAGTTAGACTACATCAGGAAGCAGTATGTTAGATGGCTAAGCTTACACTAACTTCAAATTGTACGATTCTCAACACAACAGGGAAATGACTCCCTAGGATACTTGGAGGCGTAGGAAGGGAAATGGGGGGAGGGTGTAGGAAGAACTCATAGGAGACTGGAGGGTGGGAATTTTGGTGGATCATCTCAAAAGTAGATCTCTGTCCTCCATGAAATATCAATTTGACTATGGAGTTCTTCTGTGGGAAACAGCAACAGGGGGAACCCAAGCTGGGCATCCTTGATATGGCATTAGCCCTGGATAACTAAGTATATATACATTGGTTTTTGAATGTTTGATAATGTTTCCCCCTCAATCGTATCTCTATATCCATCTAATAAAAAATGAAAAAATAAAAAAATATATAAAATCAGTAATTTTTGAAGGAGAGGAATGGATGCTCTATTTATAATCTCTGTTCTATCTCCTCCTACTGACAAGCAGTTATTCATAGATCACTGATGTGAAACATTCATTTATAATGTGCTTCCTGAGGATTCCAAATTAGTCATTCAAATGATTATTCAGACTTTAAAACATTCTTATAAATTGAGAAATATTTGTGATTTTCAATTGCACATTAGTACGTGAATGAAGTAACAAACGATGATCAGAAGGCACACTGTATATCTTGAGTATTTTAAAATTTATTGAGAAATTTTTAAGAATATGATTTATATTGGTGAGAGTTCCATGTAAACTTGAAAAGAATGTGTTTACGGTTGCAGTTGTGTTGAATGTTCTGTGAATGTCAATTGTGTCAATGTTGTGAAAACGCTGTTTAAAAGTGTTCTATACCCTGATTGATTTTGTGCCACATGGTTCTAGCACTTATTCAGAGAATGTTATAAAAATCTGGATTCAAAGGTGTTAATTTTTTTTATCCTTCCAATTTTATCAATTTTTGCTTCTTTTTTATTTTTATTTTTTGAAACTCATTATTAGCTATATTATGGTTGTTGTATTATCTGGATGAATTAACCTCTTCACTATTATAAAAAAAGATCCTATTTAGCTCTGATAATATGCTTTCCTCTGAAACTTTATTTGTTACTTAAAATAGCAATGTTACTAGCTACAATGAAAGAAATTGTGCTACAAAAAAATACAGACTATTCTCAAAATTATTTGGCTGAGTAAAGAAAACACAGAAATAAAAAAGCAAATGCTAAATGATATTATTTATCACATTAAAAAATTCATAGTAGGGCCTGGAGCAATTGCTCAGAGGTTGGAGTGCTTGTCTGGAATGTACAAGGATGCAGGTTCAAACCCCAGCACTACATATACAACCAAGCATTGGAGAAACAAATGTCAGATGAAAAAAATGAATAAAAATTGATTCTCTTTCTTTCTCTTGCTCTCTCACTCTCTTAAAAAAAATCCACATTGCAATTAAAGAAATTCAGTGATATTTTGGGTGTGGGGAAATTGAGATCATGCTAGAGTGCATGAAAACTTGTAGAGGTAAAATATATATTCATTATCTTCATTATTTTCATCCTTTCACCAGTGTGTGCATCTCACAAAACTGGTCATAATTTGTATATAAACATTCAGTGCTTTGTTCATCAGCTACACCATGAAGCTATTTAACTGTAAAGCACATTGTTATAACTCTAATCAAAATATAACAGAATGATTCCTGTGTACAATTAGTAAGGTTAAATTGACATTTCCCCTCAAAAGAAAAAAACATTTAAAGTGAAGATATTTTTTAAAATTATCCAAAGCCGGGGCTGGAGCAGTGGCTCGGTGGTTATGGTGTTTGCCCAGCATGCACAAGTACATGGGTTCAAACCCCAGCAACCCACATACACAACTAAGTGTCAGAGAAACTAAAGCCATGTGAAAAACTCAATAAAAAATTGATTCTCTGTCTCTCTCTCACTGTCCTTCTCTCTTTAAAAAAAAAAAAATTATCCAAAGCCTTTAATTTTGTATATGCAAGATTCTAAATGGAAGGATAACTGATGAAATATATTTTGAAATATTCACACAATTTAGTCTTAGTTCTCTTTGATATCCTATCTTTCAAAGGTTATGTTATGGAAAACACTAATTCAGAAAATCATTTAAAATATTTCCTCTTCTGTATTCTTTAAATGATTTTCAAGAGCTACCAACACTCCAAATACACATTTTAAAGCTACTTAAAATTGTTTTAGAAGTTTTATGTTTCAATAATATGAATAGGATAGAGTGAAAAAGAAGCAGAAATGCAGATAACTAATCTATGACACTGGAACAAAATTGTTTAAGTTATAAAGTAAACCATGAATCAAATAAAACTTCATCTCATTATGGATCGGAGGTAAGTTACTGAGAAATGAAACATTATTACAACTACTTGGTCATAAACAGAATAGTCTTGCATATATGAGATACATCAATTTTAAAAAATTAATTTCTTCTAAATAATGTGGAGTATTTGTTTTGCATTTTGGAAAAAAAATTTACTGGGTTTTACTAGAAAATTTAACAATAAAATTAATAGCAGTAGTAACTTAAAAGTTATATTTTAAAATTATGTTTATGAAAAGTTTGAACCATAACTTAAAACTCCACATAGAGAAAAAGAGAAGTAAAACAGATGAATGTTATCACACTATTGTGAATGATTGAAGTTGAAAGAGTGAAGAGAATTGGAAGGAAGTGAGGTAGAGAGGGATGAGGGACAAATAATTTAACCACCGTGAAATAGTGCCAAAAGCAGCATTTAATGAATTTTTACTAAATGTTGGATTATTGCTCACCATAAATGGAAGTGGTAGCACAATGCAAAACTGAGGCAATCCGGCAAACTTTGTCCAAACTGTTATATCAGATAATTTTATTTTTAAGGCTTAATGCTACATATTAACTAGACCCTTAATCCCAGGGACTGAATGGGAGATATATGGACAAACACACACACACACACACACACACACACACACACACACACATCTTGGTGTGTATATGTGTGTATATAAATATATAGTGTGTGATTATATATGTGTGTGTGTGTGTGTGTGTGGATGTGGGCGTGTGTGTGTACAATAGAAATGTATTTCCACTTTTCTGGAGACTCAGAAGTCCAAGATCAAGTTGATGCATTTGTTGAGGGTCATCTTTTGTTTTGAAGATTTGTTTCAGAGAAGACCATCTTTTCTCTACGTCCTCATGTGGTAGAACAGGCCAAGGAGTTCCCTGTGGCCACAACTTCTATAAACTACCACATACGGCATTCAATTTCCTAATATGAATGTGGGAGAGACAGGCATTCAGAGCACAGGATTCTGCTTTGTTTATCTGTTACAATCGACTCTGATTTCCCCTGTTGGTGCAGCTTGAGGAGGCAAAGAAAGTTTCCCTAGAATGGGGGCTTTCAGAAGAGAGTTGTGATGAGATCCCATGAGTAACCACTACCTCCTCTTACAGTAAACTGTTATATATCTCCCTGGTAAAAAAGGGAAGCATCAGACTTGAGTTGAGAAAGAGGTTCCTTTGGTTCCTTGAGCTTAGCCATACTTCACAGGAAGTTTGTTTTTGGGGTCTGATCTTCACTCCATTTCATCTGCAGCCCTCCTTTTGATCTAGTTACTATCTGCATAAGCTCCTTCAGACTGAATTGTGCTTTGTTGTGTTGGGGTCTGACCTTCACTCCATTTCATCAGCTGCCCTAGAGTGATCTTGTTACTATTTGCATAAGTTCCTTCAGGAAGGGCTGCTAGGTCTGGTTTGTTAAACTTGCTAATTGTTGTGCAAAAGAAGATCAGGGTGGGTTGGAATGTGCTAATCACAGGCTGTTCCCTAGTTGTTTGTCTGTACTAGAAATCTTCATAACCCCTGGCAACTCCCTTAGAAGGACTACTATTGGTTCCTTGGCTGTCTCCCCTCCCTATAAAAACCTATGTGCCTTGGTAATAAACGGATTTTGAGCTGCCACCAACTCTGTGTTACTGACTCATTTTCCCTAGCCAAGCAGAGGGGGCTCCCACTGAAGAGAAAAAAAAGAAACACCCAGACCAAGACAAGGACCAGGTCCCCTCGGAGGAAGAGAGGCCTGATCCCCATACTTCCACCCCCCTGATCCTTTTGGCTCAGGCCCATGGCCTGCTAAAGGTAGGTCCCCTTCTCTTCCACCCTCACTGCATACCACATCTGCCTCTAATCCGTTTAGACCTGTCTGGGTCCCACCCCCTATTCTGAATTGAGATCTCCCTTGGCCCCACCCTGTTCTTTTCCTTGTCAGTTGTTCCCGGTCAATGTTAACCCTGAGGGCAACCTCCCGGCTGCAGGGTATCCCTGGGAGCCTGGGGGCCTTAAGGAGTTAAAAAAGGCCATCCATAAGGATCATCACTTGATTACTATTTACATTAAGGATTGTTTCTGTTGGGCACTGTGCAAAAGAAAAATGCTTCACTGGACGCCATGCCACTTCTCCACTTCTCCCTCTCCTCCTCTTTCATGTTTCATGTGCTCTGAGCAAAAAGGAGCTGTGCGCCTGTTCCTGAGGGCTACTTCCTCTCTTTCTCTGCACCTTCCGGTTGGTGATAGATGACAACACCAACATAGCAGTCCCTCATGGGCTGGGATAAGTCAGTCTGCCACTTCACCATTGGTTCCTTAGCTGTCTGCCCTCTCTATAACAATCCATGTACCTTGGGAATAAACGGGAATTTTTTAGCTGCCATCCTTGCGTGAGGCTGATTTATTTTCCCCCAGCCGGGAGGGAAGGGACCCCAGCTAGGAGGGTCCAGGATTCTGGCCGCTGGCACTCGCCCCCCTAATTTGTCCTGATTGGCTCCCGGGGGACATTCCAGTGGATTGTCCCGCCCGCGCCTCAGGGACGCACATCTGAGGTAGCAACAGTTTCTTTTCCATTCCCCTCCACCCAGAAGATATGGAAAAGTTTGCCTTTTCCCTCCATTCTGTTAATTCTCAAGTATCCAATCAAAGATACGTTTACTCACTCACAATAACTTTCAAGTGGCGCCTGAAAAGGGAGTGTTTCATTCAGTACTTCTAGGATTTTTCTTCAATGAAAGAAGATGGTTTATATTTGTCTAGTATCCTGAGGTTTCATGGATAACCTAAGTTAATAATAAAAAATGAGTAAAGTAGATTTAACATAAATGGGATTAATCTCTATAAATGTGTTTGTTAGAGGAGACATCTGATAAATTTGCAGTCAAAAATGTTAAAACATTAACTGCTAAGTAAATTTGAGTTATCTTTACTTAGTTTCTGTAAGGTGACATTTGGATTTATTAAGTGTGTTCTTATAAGTTCTATAAGGTAACATACATTTGGATTTATTAAATGTGCTTTTATAGATTGGAAACTAAAAAGATAATTTAAGATTGCTTTGATCTGGGTCTTCACTAAAAGAAAGCAAGGTTGTTAAGACCTGAAATTCTAACAGGTGTAATTCTATATGTAAAGAGTACAAAAGGTTTAATGTGATTGGGAACATTGAAAGTATCATAAGGATTGTATCAGAATACAGATTTTAAAAAGGGTCAAGGCACTGTGGACGATGCACATCTCACCATCAAAAATTATCTACTTAAAAATAAAAAGGAGGAGTATACTGCCCAACAAGACCTACTTAATCATATCCTCTTTATTCTTACATTTTTAACTTTGGATGTTAACAATAATACTGCAGCCAAACGCCATTGGCATTCTAGTGGCAGATCCTATGCACAGGTCATGTGGAGGGATCTCATTGATAATCAATGGCATGGACCCTACCCAGTCGTAATCTGGGGTCGGGGTAGTGTTTGTATTTTCCCACAGGAGAATGATGGTCCCCGGTGGATTCCGGAACACCTTGTGCATCAGCTTTCTGCTTCTGATGAGACAGGTACATCAAAATGACAGGGAGTCATACTGGGCTTTGTTCCTGCTAGGAGGGATTACCTGACTTCTCCCTCGTCCTTGTTCCTACAATGATTCCTGTTCCAGTGGGAGTGAAAGTGAATGCCCAGAACGTTCAGCTCTATCGAACCTGAAGGGACTTCAGATTTACAGTGGCTGTTGTGACAGCCATCATGGCTGCAACTGAGGCTGCTGCTGCCGTGGGACTGGCTATGCACCATTCAGTGGCCACAGAGACAGTGGTGAATAAATTGGCTGAACAAACTGCTACTGCCCTAAACATTTGCAATCAGGCATAATGCTGTTAAACCAAAAAACTAACTTGATGCAAGAATTAGAATTGCTGTACGATATTTCACGTCTTGTTCCCCACTGTTCAAAGATATTTGTGTAACACCCATTTCTTATACTATGCACAATTTGTCTACATCTACATCTCAACTAAGTGAGATGGTGAGAGGCCCTTGGAACAACAAGTTTACGAATTTAACCAGTTTGTTAATTAGAGAAATTAAGGCTCTGAATGAGAGCCCCGTTCCACCTATGTCTTTATCTGGCTTGGCTACCTGGATGTCAAAAGCCCCTAACCTGTTAAAAAATTGGTCTGGCATTGCCGCCTGGATTGGATTGTTAAGTTTAGGTATAATTTTTCTCATTTATCGCTCTCGCAGCCGATAGCAACAGCGACAGACTAAAAATCATACAGTACAGCAAATCTGACGGGTAAAGATGGTTATCACATTCCACAACCTAAGACAGATCCTGGAAGCCTTCAAATAAAATAAAAAGGAGGAATTGTTGGGGTCTGACCTTCACTCCATTTCATCTGCAGCCCTCCTTTTGATCTTGTTACTATCTGCATAAGCTTCTTCAGGCTAGATTGTGCTTTGCTGTGTTGGGAACTGACCTTCACTCCATTTCATCAGCTGCCCTAGAGTGATCTTGTTACTATTTGCATAATTTCCTTCAGGAAGGGCTGCTAGGTCATGCTTTGTTAAGCTTGCCAATTGTCGTGCAAAAGAAGATCAGGGTGGGTTGGAATGTGCTCATCATAGGCTGTTCCCTAGTTGTTTGTCTGTACTAGAAATCTTCATAACCCCTGGCAACTCCCTTAGAAGGACTACTATTGGTTCCTTGGCTGTCTCCCCTCCCTATAAAAACCTGTGTGCCTTGGTAATAAATGGATTTTGAACTGCCACCAACTCTGTGTTACTGACTCATTTTCCCCAGTAAGTGGAGGTGGCTCCCACCAAAGAGAGTCAGGGAGAGCCTGGTCACCTCACTCACTCTCCTGCTCGGCTCCGGGGATGGTTCGGCTGGTCCGAGCCATCCCGCCCGCCCTTGGGGACACCTGAGGTGCTACAGTTTGTGGGCTCTGTTTTTGTTTTCCCTCCTCCTAATGTCAGAAAGACATTCCTTGGATTCACTGAAAGAATCTGACTGCACTGCTTTCTGATGCTGGGTTGGAGACAGAAAAGCTGTCTCTGTACCCTTTCATGGGGGGGCATGTGTGTGGGTGCATACAGACCTCTCTATCCCTCCCCTGTGCCTCTCTATTCCTCCGCTCTTGGCTCTCCACCTATTCTCCACACTTTCTTTTGGAGTACTTCATTGGTTTTCTCATGAGTTAATTCTAGAGTGTATGGTTTTACTTAGTAGGGAGAAGCAGGGACCAAAAGGGAAAAATGGCTCTACTCCATTTTGTCTAGAAAAGAAGTTTCTTAGTGTATTTTATGGAATGAAATGGAAATTTAATTTCTTTATGTATTTTAGGAAGAGACTACTTATACCACTATGCTATATGAGTGTCTAAAATATGTCCACTTATGCAGATATAGGAGAAACACTACTGGATATTTAGCTGATGATCTGTCAAAAACAAGAACATAGATATCAGATTACTTTGCAAATATCTTAAGTAATTACTCTACATTAAAAAATGAAAACAGAAATCAAAGAATATATATTGTGGATGTGCTTTAGGAAATAAAAATGCCTGCACCATGGTTAAAAATTGCCCTTGGATTGCCACAAAGTTTAACTATAAAATATGAATACTAACAAGTTTTGAATTTAGAATATATATACATTTATGATTGTTGCATATGCTATACATTAGTTAGTTTTAACTAATTAATTAGTTTTACTAGACTATCCACTACTGATGTCAATCAACAATTTTTTAAACTATATTTTATTATTCTGGTAATTTTTTGCTTTAGCTGCATTGTGAACTCTGGGTCTATTCTACATTTTTCTCATCCTTAAGCATACATATGCACCTCATTGTCCATGAAGGAAATAGTCTAGTATTATTCTATTATAATATTATCCTATATATTATTTTACAATATCTAGGATACTACTATATGTTCAAGGCTAGGCATAAAATACAATCTAAATCAAAGCAAGTAACAGAATTCAACAATGATTGCAGGATAAATCCAAAAAATGTAGGTGAAATTCTTGAAGCTGGACAGTTGTCGGGGTTTCCGGGACCCCGGCATGGGAAGGGCCTAACCCAAAAGAGAGAGCAACAAGATGGCAGCTGGCAGCCTGCCAAAGGGAGTGCCTTATTGAAGTGTTGCAAACACGCCCTGTATGCCCAGAGTGTGATCTGTGTGCTGATTGGTGTAGCCCTGCGTGCTTGGCGCGTGTTCGCTCACATGATGTGTGATCTGCTTGCTAATTGGTGGAGGTTGTAGATATCTAAGAGGAGGCTGAGGTTGGAAAAAGAAGAAAAATAAAGAAGCAACTGAAGCACCAGAGCTGTTGTTGTGTCTCTCTGCGGGCAGGGGGCGCGACAGACAGTGATCGTAATGTTTCTTATGTGAAAATGAAGTTACATAGAGGAACCAAGAGAAATGATGGAGAGAAACCAAATTTCATGAAATTACTTGTACTTCTAAAATACACTGTGCCAGGAATCATCCTTTCTTTGGAATATTCAATTATAAAAATAATACATTGCCTACTAAATTGTTTCAGTAAGAAGTCTTTTATTATTGATATCCTAAGTATTCCTAAAAAAATGAACAAAAACATTGTGTTTTTGTATTTATTTAACTCATTATATTTATTCATATTTTTCATGTTGGATTAGATTTTTAAAGTGTTGGTCCAATTTAGTGCAGTTTCTTTAGTGGTCATAAATTAGTGATCCATTTTCAAATTGATTTCTTCCCTTTTTAAGTACCTTTTTACTTACAGATAGGGTACTCTAGAAGAACCCATGAAAATAACAATAGCTCTTCATTAAGAAGATTAGAAAAAACTGGGCCATCTGTGATGTTCCCTTTGGTAAATATTAAGAGGATGTCAAGCAAATAACAATGAGAGGCCCCAGCAGGGTCCTTAGTGATTTGAAAATAACAGAAGCTGTGAGTGACCTATGCTATAATGGCCAAAAGTGATTATGAACATGAATGAGTCTTTAAGGTTTCACCATTAAAATTTTACTCTAAGTAGAGGATATATTAAGATGGGAATGAAATTCATGGAGAATATACTTGTATTATGACCCATAAAAACCTTTGTCTCAACAACATAAATTATTTCAAAATTGAAGCATTTAAAAGATAATTATGCTGCTTATATTCTTAGCCTTTTCAGATTTGCAATTCTAAAATATTAAGTGGTGTTTTAAAAACTATTCTATAGCTGTAGTGTGGTCCCAGCTACATAATTTCAAATGACTGTTACTTGTAGATTACTGGCTAGGTCATCAATAAAACCTAATACCTGACTTATTCTCACAGTTTATATGTCTTTTACTGTCACACAGTCACAGCAGTGTCAAACCCAGCGACAAGATTTTATTCCATGGAGTAACTAAATTCCACTCACATAGTGGTTATCATGCAGATGTGCTCAATAGAAGTCCAAGTACATTATCTTTATTGACAACAGAGAGCTCATTTGGAAAAATTCAACTCCAAGTCAAGGATGATAACTTCCATTGTTTTGTTCCATTTTGTAGTAGTTTACGTGACTGGTTCCGTTCACCACAGCCTGATACGTGCAAAGTTGTTACACTTGCCCCGGCATTTTCCCACTCACTGACCCCTCATAAAGGAATCACTATTCATGTTGCTGTCACCATAGACTTCCTCATGAACTTCCTGTGGTAATTCATGTGCCCCAAACGCTCTTCTCTATTCTCTATCATGTTAATTTTCATTTTTTAGGTTTTGTTCATTAATTTAGTTTCTATTCACCTTCTTTCCTGGATCAATTACTACCTTCTTTCTACTTCCATAACATCCCATCCATAATTTAATTTATTTTTGTCTGATCACTAAAACAGATGGGCAAGAAGTGATGTTTTTCATTTGGCATAACATATGTTTTTTCCATTTTTTTCACTAGAAATCTATCTTTAATAATTCAATGAGTTTAAAATGGTTCCACGACTATTCTAGTGGACAGATCCCATTTTAAGTCTCAAAAGTACACAAAGCAGCATCTGTGGAATTTATGGAGTTTTTCAATATATTGTGTATTTTTACTTAAGTGCACATCCAAAAGAAATCACTTGATTAGCCAGAATCTCAGTACACAATAAAAATTGAGGACCATGACTCTAAGGGAGTAGAAAAGAAAGCTGAAGATCCAGAAACAGAGGGGACTCTATTTCCCCACCTCCTTAGGATTTGTATTGAATAACATTTCCACAAAGATAAAGCTATATCATAATGCTGTATTTAATTTGATAAGAACATGGCCTTGATGCTTAAAATATCCCTGATTCCAAACATGATGTTCAGAAATGCTGGCATGAATTAGAAATGGCAAAGAAACTAAGTTAATTTCAGTATGCACTTTGTGACAATTTAAAATAAAAGTGGACATTCTACAATCTAATGTTCCTTTTGAAACTAATGAATGACTGAAAGAAAAATTCAAGGAACATGAGACAGTTTATTTCTAATTTACCTATTTGATTATTCCACAAAGTTAAAAAGCAAACAAGCAACAAACAAATAGTTCAGTTTGTGAGTGTAAATAATGGTCAACATGTATAGTTATATGAGTACAGAATAAGCTCAGAGGCACTATACATAATAATTTTCAATATATTATTTTTTCCTTATACTGCAAATGTGTCTTGAGAATTTGCCCAAAAGTAGGTCACTCCTGTTTTCTCCATTTTCATTCTTCCTTTTTATAAAAGAGAGTCAATTTTATTTAATTTTTCATCTTGTTTGTTTTTCTAACACTTAGTTATGAAAGTAGTGCTGGGTGGGGTTCAATCCTGGGTCCTTGTGCATGCCAGGCAAGTACTCTACCACTGAACTACATTTTGGTAGTGTGCAAAAGTACTTATATGCTTAGCTTGTTTGTTCATTCAGTTGATTGATATCTCTTCTGTAGACTGTAAGTAAACAGTTCATCTTATTCCTTATTAAATATCCAACATCTGACACAGAGCTGGGCACAAAACCACAGATCAATATATTTTAGTAAATTCATGTATAATTTGCTACTTGACTGAGTTACTGAATGAAAACTCTTTTTCTAAATGTCTAGATCTTCATGGTTTGCTTCCTTTCATCAATCTCTCTCCTCCTTTCTTTTTATACACCATAACTTATCTTTTATTCTCCATACTCTTTCTGTTCCCAATATCTTCCTCTTATCCACTCAGAATCTTCTCTTGCTCCTATCCATGCAAGCTTACCTAAATTGTTTCATACCACAATTTAAAAAAAAAAAACCCTACTGTTCTCTCTCATCTTTACATCCAGGTTATGCAATAAACATCTTGTTGTCATGGAATATTATTTTGAACTACTTTGAATTATTACAAGGTACAATAAATATTATAAGTATAAATTCTGATTTTGAAAAAGCAAAAAATACTTTTGTTTTATTCCACTATAGATTTCTCAGCCTGTGAGATTTGAAATACTTGCTATAAAGTGTATACCAAAAAAATTTAGGATGAGAAAGACAATCCTGAAAGAAAAGTGAAATCACTCTACAGGAAAGAAAAAAAAAAGAAAGCCAGATGCTTAAAATCCTTGCAGCATATCATTACACAAAATTTCCATAATTGTTCAATGTGCTAAATATCAATCCTTAGGCTGTGAGTTTGATTTAATTATTGATTATAGGAAAGTGAATAATCTGTGTAAGAAATAAAAAAATTACCCTTAACATTGTATAGAAGGTTATATATTCATTAACAGTAAAAAAAATTCTTAACTGTAAGACTTTTATCCTCATATAAAACTAAATACATTGTAATGATAAAAATTACAAGTCAGTAAAATTTGAATTAGCCCCATTATAGCAATATAATGGATTATTCTATTTTATTCATATGTAATGCCAATGTGTTGGATTTATAATTACATGCAGGTTTTGTATTTTACTTTTTTCTGATCTAAACCATTCAAAAAAATCTATTGTCATCCAAGATGCTAACAGTAAGATGCCATTGTTGCTATAATGTGTATCCTTTCAAATATTTTTATGAGTTCTCATCATTTTAAAGGACTAATTGATTCAATAGTGCACCCCCAAAAAACAGTAATCTTATACCTTATATTATTTACTACCTCTTTCATTTGTTTTATTTCATTTTAGTTCACTGTACCTATATTAATTTGTACTTTAGGGCAATTAAGGTCTTCTGCCTCTTCCACTTCTTTTTTCTAAATTCAAAACACAATGCAATCACAAATTACACTGAGAACCTCTGAACCATAACACAATTTCATGTTGTTATACCACAGGCTCATACAGCAGAAAGTACTTTCTTTTTTTTTAAAGGGATAAGGGCACAGAGACAGAGAAAGAGAAAATCAATTTTATTTAGTTTTTCATGTATTCTTCATTGCTCTGACACTTTGTTGTGTACATGGTGCTGGTGTTCAACTCTGCCTCCTCTCATTCCAGCCCCCCAACAGTAAGAATTTTAAAAAGTCAAATAGCCATGCTTGTTGATGAAATGCATACCTAGTTGATCCAGAATATATGAAAATTGATTATTTTCAGGATTACTACATAATTCAGAACCCATGACTAAAAATATGCTAGGAATTTTAGAACCCTAAAATGTTCTGTAGAAACCTGCAAGTGCCATTTTATAGGTACATTTATGAATTAAATAGAGTCTATGAGACATTTAGATACATCCTCACTTTCTAGATAATGAATTTAGTTATGTTTTTACACCTCTCAGCCACAGTTTTAGGACACATGTCACTAGCAGATAAATAAAGATATGGGAAGTTGAATATATAATTATAAACTTGGTGATAATCTGCAGTTAGATTTAAATTTTGCTCTATTGGATTCCAGCATCCTCATTCTTTCAATTTCTATATTTTGCTGACCAGTTTCTCCTGTTATGTAATATATACTAAGTAAATTTCATAATAATTCTTTAATAAATACAGCATTTATGCACAAACCACCAAACATAGCAATATTATTATATAATGCTATTATATAGAGAAATACTATATTGAATTCGTAAGATAAAATTGATCAGGTTTTTCCAACTGCTACTCTACATTTGTAGTAACCTCCCCAAAGAAAAGATATGTTTTTTTTTTTAAACTCATTAATGCTGCCTCAGTCATTTTTTTTCTCTTCGAGACTCACAGTGCTCAAAGTTCTTCTCCATTTACATTGAATTGAATCCCATGGTAAAGTCTGAGATAAAGAATAAATAATAATCATTAAAATTATCAAGACATTTAATTAGCTATGTTGTAAATTCCTCACAAAGCAGAAAGAGGGAAATAAAAGTCTGAAATTGGAAAGAAGGTAATTACTTATGGTAAACATTTTTTATTGGTGCATTACAGTTTTATATAATGAAGGAATTTGTTGCTACACATTCATACATGCACACACTAAATCAATATATGTTGGTTTAATCCCCTCCTCAACACTTCTGGCTCCCTGCTTCTCCCTCTTCCCAGTCTCTTTTCTTCACTGATCTCCCCCGATTTTATATATATATATTTTTTTTCCTGTTTTAAGTGCCTGTCTTGGAACTATTCAGTATTTCAGAGGAGCAAAGTATACCACACGGTGTTTAAAATCCCACTTTTCCTCCCTATCATCTTCTCACTACCTCCCTCCTCCCCACCCCTGGCCCACATATTCATTTCTGGCTTCCCCCTATTCCTTTCTAACCTTTGAGTACACATTTTGTCATATTGATTTCCTTGAGGCTAATCATTGTGCCCACAGTTTTCATTTTTAAAAACTGCGATATGATGTTTTATGAGTTATTCTATTATTCAATGAGTTTATCAGACAAGCCATACAAGATTGTCTCTGCACTTTTCTTAGTGTTTAGTCCATAGTTTGGGAGTTACTATTGAGAATATGAAATGATAGGAATATAATAGAAAGAGCATAGTAAAATAGAAGAAAATTAAAAGACATTGCTCGAGTCTAATAACTGATTAAATAGCTAAGAGAAACGATTACAAATTAATTGAACATTCTACCTCTGAGTATTTTGTTGTGAAGTGAATTACTGATGTTTATTTTGCATAATTTAGTTATTTTACTAATATATTTTTCTATAGAAAAAGAATTTGACTTCCATAAAGTTTCAGTTTTTAGTCCTGGTATATATTATTCTGGCATGCGGGACATATTAAGCATTATATATATATATATATATATATATATATAATCATGATTTTTAATTAAACTAATGGTAAATATTATATCAAATATTTTAATATGGTTAATATTTTATATCACTCTCAGCTTTCCATGAGCCATATTTTTCATAGTAAGAAAATCTATTCCTTTAAATTTAATTGATACTGACTTATAAAATAATCTATCATTATTTTTGCTGGCAGGTTTATAAAAATTACTGTGCCT
>PVKS010012423.1:0-53791 GCA_004027875.1 Aplodontia rufa
AGAGAGGATCAAACCTAGCAATAGATTATGTAATGCCACGTGGAAAGTGCTATGCTATGAGAAGAGCACGAGAATGGTGGTATGGAGCCTCAGGGTGTGGTGGGGGAACACATAGTACAACCTGAGAGTTTGGGAAGAGCAAATGGTACCTAGTAGCCCTCCATCACTATATAAATGACCACTTTCTTTCCCTCAAGGTTATGCAATATTATCATAACTATTTTAGTAAATGCAGTGTTTAAAATAAAAATAGAAAGGCAAAAGTGATGAATTATTGACAGTGGAGATGGAATTATGGGTGGCTTTCTTACTCCTTACACTTTTCTGTATTTTCTTAATTTATTCCAATGAGTATGTAATGGGAAATTTTTATTTTATTTTGATTGGATTTTACCTGTTCAGGATGGGAACACGTGTGCCTTGTACAAATGAGTGCTCTCTAATGAATTGAAATGGAAATTTATTGATTTTTACCTGATATAGGTAACTGGTAGCTTAACATGATCTCATCTAAGAAGAGGTGTGTAGTTAGACAATTATCCATTCATCTCAACACCAGACTTTCATGCTTCTGTAGATTCTTCACAAACCATGGAAGCCCATATAGTGATTTTTTTCTTTTAAAGAGAGAGGGATAGTGAGAGAGAGAGAGAGAGAGAGAGAGAGAGAGAATGAATATATCAATTTTATTTAGTTTTTCATGGGCTTTTTGTTGCTCCAGCACTTCATTGTGTATGTGGTGCTGGGGTTGAACCTGTGTCCTCACACATGCCAGGCAAGCACCTCAACCACTGAGCCACCACTGCAGCCCCCAATTTAGCATTTTTAGTCATTTCCCAGAATAACCCAAGAGATTGGCATTGTTTATATCTGGCAGTGGAAACCCAGGAGTCACATGAATGGTCCAGATAGTACCACAGTTAGGACCAGGTATTAAAATTCTTAGTCTTCTTCATCTATGTCTTGAAAATCACTTCCAAAGTAGGGATGCTTCTTGCTGCTGCTTGCTGAAGTTTCAAACACAGTGGGCTTCTCATCTGAGCTCTGGCATTATCTGGTGCTTACCTGGCTCCTATCTCCCTGCCACGTGCTGGGAAGTACCACCTTCCTCTGCTGTAAAGTTCATACACCTTTTGAGAACAGTATGTCTGACTTAACAAACTTATGAGATCTTTTTCTTTGCTTTTCCTCAGACCTAAGACAAGGGCAATTTAAATACTAAATAAATAATTGGTGTACAACCTAATAAGCAAAATTGTAGGGCTGGAGCGGTGGCTCAACAGTTGCGGTGCTTGCCTGACATGCATGATGATGTAGGTTTGAATCCCAGCACCACGTACACAACAAAGTGTGGGAGCACCCAAAGTCACATGAAAAACTAAATAAAATCGATTCTTTCTTTCTCTCTCACCCTTACTGTCCCTCTCTAGATAAATAAATAAATTTGTAGACTTTGGGTCAAGTAATGGCCATTTGCTTACAATGTCCAAAGCACTGTTCTAAATGTTTTTAAAAAAACATTTAATAAATATTATTGTTACTCTTATTTACAAATGTGGGAAATAAGAAAAAGCAGTTAATTAACTTGCCAGGCTATGCAGTTAGTAAGTGGCAGCACGGAGACTTGAACCTAGTCAATCTGATTCTGCTCTCTGCTCTTTAGCTCTATTCCATATTGCCTGTTAGGTCCATTGGAGCTTTCTGTGCCTTGTTTTCTGACAGTAAAAAGGAATTAATCATACTCATTCATTGTATTGTTGGAATAATATTTTTTAAAAGAGACTACATAAAAAGCTTTGCACACATTGGATTGTATAATTATTATCATTTTTTAATTTTTTATTAAGAAGTTGAGTTATTGTACATTATAAATGTATATAAAGTAACAATATGATATGCATTTGTTCTTAGATAAGAATTACCAATTATTTTATTGTTATCAGTAATATCATTAATGTTATTGATATTATTGTTAAATATCATTTTTCTACCAAACAAAATAAAATTATTATGATTATTAAAAATTGGTAGATTATTGATAACATGAATGGATTAAGAGCTCAACTTTTTCATCTTAACTTTTTAAAAAGTTTTGAATGACTTTGGGAAGATATTTTTTGTCATTTACTGAGTTTCATTAATTGTTTCCCTCAAAGTGGCATTTGCTGCATGCCCAATTCTATTAATCAATTATTGAACTTGATATTATTCACCATATGTGAGTCTTGTGTGTGTGTGTGGGGGGGTGACAGAAGGGGACTTGCAAATCATTCTCCACAAGAAGGGAGAGAGTCTCCCCCTAGTGTATGTCTTTCTGCAGAAGGTTCTAAACCCTGCTTCTGGCTCTTCATGTGGACTTTTGATTTAGTCTGGTTCTGATAACTGGAGGGTGACTTTTGGAACTAAGAATTCAGAGTTCCTATTCTATAGCAGCAAAAATAAGGATTTGTGTTGCATAAGTAGAGTTTTTTAATATAAAGTATTAATGAATGTGACCACACTGCCATATAGCTATATATTCACAAATGCCCATTTTTCTTTTAATCCTTTAGTCTCACAATGCTTGATGCTTCATTAGCTTAGGATGAATAGTAATTATTTTTGTCTAGTACAGAGTTGACTCGAACAGAAAGTAGAAGGCAGGAACTAGTTTTCATTGGGCACCTTCTAAGTTATCAGTACCTGAAAAACATTATCTTTTCAATTCATGTGATAATTTTAAGGTAGATATTAATCTACCATACTATGAATGAGGCCCAGAGAAATTTAAGGTTAAGATGTTGCCAGCTTATTACACATAGTGTATGTGATACGTGTAGTTTTCAAATCCATGTTCCGTCCACAACACTTTGCTGGTCAATCTTTTGCCCTTGGCTTCTCAAGGGACTATGATGGTGCCAACGGCACTGAGCAGAGATTGACACTTTGTTTCTCTGAAATATTCCCTTCCTTCAGTCATCTGTCCAGTTCTAGTGATGCAGGGGTTTGGGGATGAGGCCAGATTCTCTGCTTCCACTGGTGAATGGAATTTGGACTGGCTGCAGATTTCTGCAGCCGAAATAGTGTTGGCAGCTACCCAGCTAAGAGCTGGGCTTCTCCCCGCTTCTGTTGAGCAGTGCATAGCTGCTGCTGGTGTGGAAGCACACCCTGGTAATTTGGCGTCAATCTTCTTCTGAGTTCTTGTCTCACGAATTTGAAGAATAAAATCCACGGACAACCACGAAGGGAAGGGTAAAAGGAATAGGGTTTATTTAAGGAAGGTGAGTAGAGTCTCTGCAATGCGGAGGGGTACCAGCTTAGTGCTAGGCCAGGGTTTTCACTGGTTTTTGGTATGAACATTGAGAAAATCACCAACATCGTTGGTTAAACTCTGTGTAAAACAGGCATTGAAACTGAGCACCAAACCATTGGTTAAAATCTATGTAAAACAGAAAGCAAATCTTTCCTAGTTCCCATCTGTGTACACCCCACTTTTAGTTTTCCCACCTCTGGGACAAAGGAGTTGCTCCTATAGGTGAGCCTCATGATCTTTTGCATTTGAAGGCCCTGAACATACCCCTTAATCTCTCTCTAGCTTCTGGGTGTGGTTGAATGCGTCCCATTGTCCTGAGTTCCTAGCCATTTTACTGTCTATCCTAATCTCAATCACTAGTGTAACCTTAGGGGCTCTGTTCTTTGAGTGTTAAAAGAATAAAATGCCAATGTTATACATGTATAATATTTTGGTTTGTGGATGATGTTCTGTAGAAAATATCTTCACCTAAAAGAGTGCAAACATAGTTAGGATTGCAGGAAATGAGAGCTGGATGGGGCATTACTTAAAACACTCCTTGTTTTAAATAACTTTGGTACTTGGAACTTAAATCTTCTGAAACCTGTGTTTGAGGTGGCAAAATAATGAAAGTGACACTTGCTGGTAAAAAGGAAGGCCTCTCATTACATCTTAAATCACAGTCTTTCATTCCACATGTAAGACTTGCTGGATGAGGGGTTTATGGTAGGCCTATGTATGATTTTATATTGTCCTAGCAATTTAATATTTAATTGAAAGTAGGGAAGAGGGAGGAAGAGGAGGGATGCTGTTTGGCAATTGGCCATTTCTGTGAGCAAATCTGGTTTTTGTGGATGTGTAGTTATTTCAGTGAGAAAAGTGTCCCATTCATATTGTCTGGGCTAGTTAGATGGCATTGAATGATGGCCAATTACAAGTTATTCACATTTGGATCAATATCCCAGACATGAGCTCATTAACCCCAAATCCTATTATCTCACATATGTGGAGCAGATTGTTTTTAATGTGATGACATTTTCCCTCTCTGCGAACCTGACTTCTGATATAGTAAAAAGCCTCAACAGAAATAAACAGAAAGAAGCAGCTGTGTTGATACCTACACAACCAGCAAAATGACAGGTGCAAGTGAACAGAGGTCTGTGGAGGGCTGCTTATGCCACTTAGGGTTCGGCTCGGACTGGATGACCTTGGTGGACTTCTGGTAGCTCCTCATCTTATTTCCTGTCTCCATGGGATTCTAGTTCTTCTGGGTGTCTAGAAACCTCTCTTTGTTTAATGTCTATAGATTAAGATTCCTTGTCTTTAGGAATTTTCCTTAATTTCTAAGACATTGGTTCTTAGGCCTGTGGGTGCTATGGTTTTCACCTATTTTAATCTTCTCTGCATCTCCCTCTAACAATTTTAATTAATGAGCAGACTTTAGAGCTGGAATGCTCATACCTCGTGAAGATATATGGTCACAACTATTGGAATCTTTCATTCACGTGCACTCCCATCTTCCATCTCTGCAGGGGTGAATTCTTCTTCAGACTGTTATCTTTACAGCTAATGAATTCAACCCGAAATTAACTCGGAATCACACGGCAACATCTCACACTCGCTTTTGTTTAGGGGGTCCTCTTCGATGTTGGCTGTCTGGTTATTACCTTTTGTAGTCCTTGTTTAAGAGGGAAAAGCTATGACTGCTCTTTTTACTAAATTTTTTAAAAAAATATATAAAACTATGTTTCTGATTTGATTGATGACATCTTGGTGGTTCAAAATGTAAATTTTGATTTCGTAAACAGTGTTATAGGATCATGGTTCCCACATCTGTAAAATGGGAGAGAATATATCTGCCTTGTTATTTTAGTCACCTTTTTCACTGCTGTGACCAAAAGACCCAATAAGAAAAATTAGAGGAGGAAAAATTTATTTGGGGGGCTAGAGGTTTTAGTCCATAGTTGGCCAACTCCATTCCTCAGGGCCTGACATGAAGCAGAACATCATGGGGAGGGGCTGGAGCGGTGGCTCCATGGTTACAACACTTGCCCGGCATGCACGAGTACGTGGGTTCAAACCCCAGCACCCACGTACACAACTAAGAGAGCAGTTAAGACCATGTGAAAACCTCAATAAAAAGTGATTCTCTCTCTCTTTCTCTCTTCCTCTCTCTCTCTCTGTCCTTCTCTCTTAAAAAAAAAAAAAAAGAACATCGTGGGGGAAGTGTGTGGCAAAGGAAAGCAGTAGGGGACATGTACCAGGAAGTGTGTGTGTGTGTGTGTGTGTGTGTGTGTACACACACACACACACATATACATATACACTCTCTCACTCTCTCTATGTATAGAGAGTATGTGTGTGTTCCCCTCATGGATATGGATATATATATGTGTGTGTGTATATATATATATATATAGAGAGAGAGAGAGAGAGAGAGAGAGAGTGAGTGAGTGTGTGTGTGTGTGTGTGTTCCCCTCATGGACAAAATATAAACTCCAAGGGCATGCCCCCATGACCCTCCTCCTCCAGCCACACCCTACCTGCCTACAGTCACCACCCTATCAGGGGATTAATGCACTGGTTAGGTTAAGGCTCTCATAACCCAATCATTTCACCTCTAAATTTTCTTGCTTTGTCTCACACATAAATCAGCTTTTGGGGGGACAACTAAATGATAGTGCTTGCAAATTACCACAACTATTGTGAATATTAAATGTATTTGCAAGTGTGAAGTGCTGTATAAAAAGTATGTGCATATACATACATCAATAGTTCTTAGTGCGTACTTTTGCCCCGCAGGAGAGATTTTTGTACTTATTGATACTTTACTAACTAATTTGCCTTTATTGTGGGCATTCTGAAGTAGGTAATGAAATATTAATGGCTAGTGCCATTCCCTTTGCATCATTAGACACATTTTAACCTTTCACTTTAATTAATAGCATCATATGGATAATTTTCAGTTGTTAGAAGGATCTAGAAGAGCAGGTATTCTATGCTTTCATTTCCATGCTCTAGTTTATTTTTAATATGGGATCTAGCCACTAAAGAATAGGATCCTAGAGCCAAGGGTGCTTGCTAGAGATGATCTGTTTCACCTTCTGTGGGTCAGTAACTACGTCATCAAAAACAGACGGTGTCTAACCTCTCCTCCTGTCAATTACATCCTAATAGTAATAGCAGTCAGCTTCTATTGAATATTTACTAGTGTTTGGACACTTTATATACATTACTTTTTTTGCAATAACCCTGAAAAATTGTTATATCATGCTAGTGGAAATCTGTTTTAGAATGACTAGAAAAAGTTTAGAAATAAAACTTTCAGCAGTTACAACTCATTGCTTATTCAGCTTGTTCAGCTCTCTTAAAATTGTCAATAAATAAGTAAATGTTTGCTCGGCTCTTTCTGTCTGCAGAGCTCTAGAAGGAATTCAATGACAGTTCCTTCAAAAAATATGTGCTTTTAGCTTGGTCACTGCAACCCAAATATTTATAAATACTATATAAATAATAAATAGCTTCATGTCCATGGATAAAGTGGTGCTGATATAAACTATCAACTAGATATTTACATATGGACACAAATTGATGATTTCAATACATTAACAGGTTACTTGTGGAAAAGTATGTATAGTGTGATATGTTTGTGTTGGAAATATATCTATTCATTCTTAAATAGATTATCATGTGAAATATTTGCCAAATTATGAACCATGGTTATTTTGGGGGGCAGGATTACAAAGAAACACTGTCTTTCTCTGCATAATTTAAATCTTTTATAATGAGTATGTAGCATTCTAAAGAACAATATATTTCTATTTTTAAAATATATTATAAAAATTAATAGTAGCTCAACACAGCCATATAATCTCTCACAAAGTAGCAAGAATAAACCAAATAAGAGGAAATATTAATGGAATGATCACATTGGACCAGCTGTGGTTCTATGCATTTTATAAAGTTGGACTGATTTAATCATTGCAGTTCTATGAAATTTGTACAATTTTTATTCCTATTTTTCAAATGAAGAAACTGAAGTATGGAAAAAGTAAGTTGTTCAAAGTCACAGAGCTAATATTTGCTTGAGTCAGAACCCAGGCAGTCTGGCTCCAGAGCCCATAAATTGGATCTTTACCTGAAGTGCTGGACAAATGGCACCACTGAGTCCTGGGGACTTTGGAGGGGAAGGGACCTGGGGACTCAAGCTCATCCTAGATTCTCTCTGCAGGTGATCATCTGGTTTGTGCTGAACTACAAGCCCCTGCATGGGCAAGCAGAGCATCTGTATCCCCTTGATTTTGCCCTTGGCACCCAGAAGAGAATTCTTTACTCATATGCAACAGAGGTCTTTAGCAAATGCTTGTGGCATTTAAAGTTGAAAATTTCCTAAAGTTAATCTGTTTTCTGGGTGAGTCAACAATTAAATTAAACTTTTTCCTCCCTATTTTGAGACAGATTTTTCATGTGGAAATGGTTTGACTGTTCTGTGTATGATGGGAAGTGAGGGTGGTCACTGTATGGGTCATTAGCAGTGCATTGTTGATCACTGGCCATATGCAGGCATTGTCTGGGGGACAAGGCATCTGTTTTCATAGTTTGCCCCTCTGTGGTAAAAGCTGTCAGAAACAAACTGGGAAAGTACCAGGCCCATGGGTCATGCTGGACCCTTAGGTACATTACAAACCCTGGGTAGGGAGAGTTGTGTGAAATAAATATTTGGTAATAAATTAAACCATTATGTTAATAGATAACTGGAAGAAAATTGTTCTAATGTTAGAAAAGACACTGGTACTGTATTATTGAAACAAGGAAGTTACACCGAATAGCACCAAAGGGAAAATAGTAAAAATGATTTTCTGGTCATGTGTTATTAACCATAATAAAATAAATAGAGGATGTCAAGTAGGGGGCTGGGTTCTTCATATCCTCAAGGCATGGCACAGTTAGCAGGAGATGAAAGTTTCTCACTGTTCCCAGCTTAACTCTTTCCTGGGCTTTATATAACATTCCAAAATATATTTGTGGCTTTGCTATTCCTATGGGGCATAAAATCCACCTTAAATGATTCTCATTACAAGCCTCAGAGTTACTTTATGTTGTCCTTGGAGACAGAAAATAAGCTTTTGCTTCTCTTCTGGATTCATTTTCAAAAATGATTCTTGGAAATGAGTTTTCCTAAGACACATTTATATATAATGACAGGCTAATATCTTACACACCATTACTGTGTGTAATAATGGTGTGACAAAACTGACAAGAACTGGGCTATGGATGTAAGGCAATTAGCTGTGGAGCGAGAGTTACCCAGCGGAAAGTCTGGGCATCATCACACCGTGTAGTGACTTAACGGTTACCAAGCGATAAATGTGAACATCTCCCAAAGCAAAGCTCCAGAGAAGCAAAATTTGTCCTTATGGCCCCACTTTTCTTTTTTGGCATATACTTTCTTGCTGCCAAGTGCTTCTTATCCTGGAGAAAAGTCCTAGCCCAGAGTCTCACACCAAGAAGGTGATCAATAGCTCTTATTGGATAAATGGATGGATGGGTGACTTGTTGACCATAGGTATGAAGAGCTTATCATGTCACCCATCCAAGTTCTAATTTCAGATATAAAGTGTTAGTGATGGGATTTTAGGGATCAGCAAGAAGGGGATTTTTAGACAGAAAAGATCTCGTTCTAGTGCTCTTCGGCTCCTTGTGCAGAGTGTGGAGAGGCGTGGCCAAATGCGGAGGGTGGGGATGGATACTCTAGGGATAAATTTCCACCTGCTGCTTTCCAGCTACAGCATCATGAACGATGTCCTGAGTAGTGAAATAAGACTAATCAGTCTATCTATTTCAAGGGTTGTCTGGAGGGACAATGGGTTAATTCTTATAGAACCTGTCCTAAAGTTAGAGCGCAACAACCAAGAGCTCTTACTTGGTACATTGTGTATCAAGAGAAGCCACGGGTGACTAAGGTTCCAAGCAGAATGAGGGGTCAGATGTGGATGGAGTCCTTCCCATGTTCAGGCACAGGGATTATGCTGCTCTCTTCCTTTCTCATTTTGCCCTTCTCGTAAGAGCCCAATTACCTATCAAGGCAATTTCTACCTGCTGCATATGAGAATCTCCTGCTACTTGGCCCCCTGGTTCATTCTGCTATGGCAACATGGTTATTCTTGGTTTTCCTTAAACCAGGCATGCTCCCAATGTTTGGCTTTGCAGTAGTTGTTTGCTCAGGCAGGAATGCATCTTCCAGCTGCCAATCAGGCTAATTCCTTTCCTCCATCAAGTTTTTGTTCAAATGTCATTTCTAACTGAGGCTTATTTGGGCCATCTGGAACAGCAGCATCCCATCCTCTTACCCTCAATTTCCTAATAAAAATTACCTTGCTTGTTCCTTTTATCAATGTCTTGTACCACCTTCAAATGAACTCTATATTTACGTATTTATTATGTTTATTATGTATGTCTCTGTCAATCCGAAATTGAGTTCCTTGCAGGCAGGGATTTTTGTGCATATAGTAGGCATTAAACAGGTGTTTGGTGAATAAATGAAATGAAGAAATGAACTGCAAAGCAGTTGCAGGCGAAGTAAGTTGTAAAGTCAAATCAGTACCTACCGATCACCTAGCTGGAAAATCTCGGATTCATCTTGAAATCTTCCATCTCCTTCTCTCTCTATATCCAAAGTCACTAGACTCTAAGGATTATGTCTCTGAAATAAGCCTTCAGTCCACTCCCTTTTCTCCATTTCTATACCTGCTACTTCATTAATTCATATTGAATTCTCTAATGCCAATATTTTGTCTTCTTAGTTCCTTGCTACATTCTGATTCAAGGATTATTTAGTGAAATATAAGCATATTAATATCACTGCAGTACTTAAAAACCTTCAGGGATTCCCTGTCAACCTTGGATAAAACCCAAATTTAATCTGCCTAATAGTTCTATCATCAACAAACCATGTGAGTTTGGCATAGTAATGCTCCCCACTTTAAAATGTCCATGTCCTAATCCCTGGAACCTGTGAATCTGTCAGGTTGCATGGCAAAAGGGAACTGAGTTACATACGGAATTATGTTTGCTAATTAACTGTCCTTAAAATAAGGTGATTACTCTGGGTTATCTCTGGTGGTCCTAATATAATCACAGGGATCCTTACTATTAGAAGAAAGAGAGTCAGAGGAGAACATGACTATAACTGAAGGTCAGAGTGATTAAATATGGGAAGGACTTGACAAGTTGACTTTGGAGATGGAGCAAGAGGGTGATATGCCTACAGACTGGAATAGTCAGGCAACAAATTTCTACCCTGCAAAGTGATTTTTAGCCGAGTGAGATTTGGGACAGACTTCTGGTCTCTAGAACTATAAGGCAATAATTTGTGGCATTTTAAGATGCTGGAATTTTGCAATTTGTTATAGCAACTGTAGAAAACTAATACATTGTGTAAATTTTTGGCCTCCTATAAAATGGGGATAAGTGATACCCATCCTTTAGACTATTGCAAAAATGGGGATAAGTGATACCTATCTTTTAGACTATTGTAAAAATTAAAGAAAAATTTGCAAAATAGCTAGCCATGTACCACATATAATATGTGATAAATAAGTAAAAGCTCTTAGCTTCATGTTGTCATTTCTGAGCATAACCCATCATTTACTCTATGAGGTGTCTACAGGAAAACAATGAAATGCTTGTCTAGTAAATGCTTTCCCATCCTTTAAGGCCTAGCCTAATATCCCCTCATTGAACAAATCTCCCTACATCCTGCTCCCATGCCAGGAAAATATACTTACCCTCTCTCTTCTTCCTTAACTCCATGACTGAGTGAAGTAGATATTAGTATTATGAGAAGCTGGGGCAAGGGTTGGGCAAGCAAGGCACCCAGGCACAAAATTTCGGGAGGTACTCTCTCTCAGGATTGATAAGTGTTTTACTTATCTCCCTAAAGGTGGTCCTGATTAGTCCCATTTGAGAGCAGTTCCAGGTTTGAGAGATAAAGTATCTTGCTGGTAGATGGCAGAAGTGATGAATTCTACATTCTTACATTACTATATACAAGTTCCTAGAGCAGAGTCTGGCACACAACTAAGGCCTAGGAAAGCGTCAAGTAAATGAACTCAGGTGGCAGGATGGGTGGCAAGGTGGCCTGATATTTGATGTAGCAGTAGTGATGATGATGATAATGAATCTCCAACTTGTGTGCTGGGCACTGTGCTAAGTATTTTGCATATAAATCTCCCATGACTGCTACAAGGTTGGGAATATTGTTAAAATTTTCATTCTTATATGAAGAAGCTGAAGTTCAGAGGAGTTAGCCACTTTGTCTGAGGTCGTGCAGCTAGTAAGTGATCCAGAGTAGTATGAATCAGAAGCCTTCCGACTTGATTTTACCACTTCTATTTAAAGTACTGATGGAATGCTTTATCTCCCTGAGAATACCAAAGGCTGGTAATGCATCTTAGGGTTAGTACTGAAGTGTTAAGTGTTCAAAGGTGTCTCACAACACCTGTCCAAGGAGGACAGTCCTATCCTATGTCAGCAGGGCTGATGAAAGAATGAGATATTTATGGAGGCACTGAAGCTGAAGGAGACAGGCTCAGGATGGTGGACACGCCAACCCCATTCTTGTGAAGTATGTTTACTCATCTGTTATGAGCTCACTATAATGCAACTTTACTTTTGGTGTAATAAATTGTATTAACTTTATGCTTGAGTGAGTTATCTCTCAAAATAGAAAAATGTGTATTTCTAGGAGTCTTCTTTCATTTACACATGGAAGTCTATGGGAGTTTTAAAAATGGATTTTAAGAGCTCCAGTGATGGCTAAGAAATTGCTATTTCAGTCTTGAAAATTGCCTTTTCTACTCGAAACACTGAGCAAGAAAATCAGACCATCTGATCTTTCTGGACCGGGGGGAAAAAAATCACTCAGGTGCTGAGATAGCCTCTAAAATTTGATTCTCTTTCTCCCTAAAAACATAATAAAAATTAAACCTTGAGTTCTCTCATCAGAATAATTAGTAGGATAAGACAGAAGGACAAATTCTATAGTTTATTTTAAATAATGAAGGCTTCAGAATGTTCTGAGCCCTTTTTTTCCTCTATTGTAGTACAATTCAGATAACTCAATTGAGTAGTGTGGTAGAAATTGAGAGCCTAAATAAACTCATGAGTTTAGTTTTACTTTCTCCATGTGAAGAGATTAATGTCTTATTTTTGGACCACAGCTACTTTATTAGACTTGATGACACAGCTGTAATGGTTTAGTTGCATCTCTATGACTTGAGTAGTTCAAGTCCTAAGCAACCCTGATCCTCCTTTCCTTTACTAGCTACATAAAATTAGTTAACTCTCCTTTCCACACAACTGTGGAAAGTTAAATATCCTCTCCAGTGTAGGAAGAAGTGCTTGTATTCTCTTGGAGGTTGCCTTTCTCCCTTGATTGTGAATCCTGCTGTCAACACAATTCTTCATCACCTCTTGGTTATCTGCCAGCACTGGCCTTTTTCCACTGCCACATCATAAGCATGTTCCTCTTTTTTCCTTTGCAAAAGCAGGGATATAGAATGTAATGGTCTTTTGCTGAAAGTTAGGGACCCACTGGGAAATTATTGCATGAATAGGAAGAAATCTAAAAATGAATATTCGAATTTCTGGCTTTCAATTAGGATGTATAATGCTGCAGAAAGTGCTGCTCACTCCATAACAACAAGAACAACTTAGAGAAATGAAATCATACATTTTCTTGAATCTATCAGAAAATTGAGTTCACAGGGAAAGCAACTAGCCTGAAGCCTGAGGAAAGGCAGGGGTCTCCAAAGAGTAGCAGGGCCTGACAGGGCTTAGGAAACACCAGGCAACACCAGCAGGAAAAAAGAGTTCTGTTAAATATTTTAATGAATTGCTAGAGTTTATGTGTGGGCTAGTTTGAGAATATAGGATACCACACTAACAAGGAGGACCCATAACTACTTGTAGGCTCTTCTTTACCAATGTTCACAAGATTAGGGGTGCGAAGAAGCATAAAGAAAGCCGAAGTCTGTGATAAAGACCTGGAGGAGGCAAGAAGCTACTGCTGAGGAAGCCAGGATGGGCTCCTGCTCCGTTTCTCCTTGAGGAATGAAAATTTTAAGACACGGGGGGGTGGGTGTTGGGGGGCATAGCAACAAACCTTGAAACCCCTAGGACATTGTAACCGGGGAGATAGGTAAACAAACAAACAATAACCCCTTCCAGGAAGAAGGGTAAGAAACTATTGGTGCTCGGGACATTAGAGGTCTCTATGCCTTTTATACCTAGGTGTAAGATAGACTCATTAAGAGACTCACCTCTGAGAGCAGGGCCACAGATACTATCTAGGCTGAAGTGGATGAAGACAAGAAACAACCTCTCCACCCCAACCAGTGTCCCCAACCCCACCATCCACCATGCTGGCAAACAGTAACAAGAAGCAGAAATCTTTTGGGGAGGGAAGTTCTTTCCTTTTGGACAGAGGATCTAAAACAATGATGGTTAAATTGCTCCAGGTTTTTTTTTTGAAAATGTGCAAAATATGCATAATCTTCAAAGACATGGAAAGTATAAAAATAGTCAAATGAGAACACTATTGGAAGCTGGAGTGGTTGTTCAGTGGTTGGAGCACTTGCCTGGCATACATGAGGACCTGGGTTCAAAAACAAGCACCACATAGACAACTAAGTATTGCAGAAAGGACAGCCAGATGAAAAATAAATAAAATTGATTCACTCTTCCTCTTAAAAAAGAAAAAAGAAAGCTATGGGGAAAAACATGGTAGCAGAGATAAAAAATGCCTTTGACAGACTCATTGGACTCAACATATAGAGGAAATAGTTGGTGAACTTGCAACTTGAAGATAGGTTGATAAATACTACCTAAACTGAAACACAAAGAAAACAGTAGGGAGAGGGAAGGACAGAACAGAGCAGGTAAGAGCTGTAGGACATCTGACCAGTGAGCATATGTGTTCATGGAATCTCAACAGGAGAGAAGAAAATGAAGCAGAATAAATATTTGATGAAGTAATGACTGAGAATTTTCCTTACACAGTGAAAGTATCATATTTAAGCTCAGAGGACACCAAGAAGGATAAAAGCACATCCAGACCACTAAATTAAATTTTAGAAAATCTGAAAGGCACCCAGAAAAAGGAAACAAATCACATACAGATGAACAGAAAGAATTCAGTAGACTTCTTGGCAGAAATTTTACCAGCCATAAGACAATGAGTCTGTAAAGTGCTAAAAGAAAAAAGTCAACTCCCACCTTCCATCTGCCCCCAAACTGGGACAAAGGAGTTGACTGCAGTGTTCTCACAAATATCATGATAATCTTAGTGTGTAATTAAGAATTAAGTTATGGAACCCGAGGATCCTCTCCTGGAGTCACCCAGATGTCACATGGGCCCACGCCTCTAGTTCCGGGCGGGCAGATGCCCAGCATACCCTGAGGACCCTGCCTGAGGCTGTCCAACTGCAGTGCATACCTGACAGATCCAAAAATATTGGGCCTGTCCCAGCCACAAAGGATCCCAAGTCCCAGCACAGCATGTAGGCAGGCCCATTCCAGCCCACCCCATGCCTCAAGGACACCAGGACACAATGATGCACCCCTGCTGCCGAGCTTCAACATTCCAGTGGGCTACCTGGCAATCCCACTAGGTCCCAGATCCATGTGACCTGGAGCCTAGATTCAAAAGTTACAGAAAACAAGGCTCTAGGGAGAAGCAGGTTTCTGAAAGAAGGTAGTCATCAGAGAGGTGGTGTCAGACCCAACCCTTTGATCTTCAAGGAATAAGAACCTAGAAACCTGCCTTGCTTCCACACAGGGAACCAAACTCAAAGATCCAGAAGTATCTCTTAAAAAATGAGGAATCAAAATAGTGAAGGTTCACCTCATGCCCACATCCCCAATCAGGGAGCCCACAGAAAAGGAGCAGGATGAAAACCTAGAAAAAATTATCAATGATCTGATTACTATAAGGAAAAATGAACTAAAAGAAGATTTAATGAAGGGACTAAATGAGAAAACTCAAGATGAAAAACTCTTATCAAAGAAATAGACATACTGAAAAAGGAAATAACAGCTAAAATCTTCACTCAGTTACATTAGAGGAATGATGGAAGAATTCAAGAATAGACTAACTTCTAAAGAAAACAGAACCTCAGTTCTTGAAGAAAGAACTTCCAACAATGAGGATAGGCTGAGCAAGCTTGAGCACATGGATGACAAAAAAGAAAAGAAACCTCACAAAGCATGAACAGAATTTTCAAAGTGTTTGGGATAAAATCAGAAGAAAAATCTGAGTAATTGGGATACAAGAAGAAACTGAGAGGGATCGAACATGCAACCACACCACCACCAGTGATCCTGGGATGCTCCTGAGAAATACTTCATGCTGCAGGAGTGGGAGGTGGTATCCAATCATAGGACCAGGCTCATGGTGTGTGTGATCATTACCTGCCTCCAATTTTTTAACACCAAAGGAAAAGAGCTTTGCATTAACGAATCTAAACAACGAATTTGTCACGCTCGCTCAATCGGCTCCACAGCCGGGGGGTTGGGGGGGAGCTACCTCAGAGGGGAGGAAATGGCACAAGTATTCTAACCTGGTCTCATCAGGGAATGCCTTCTAACCCACACACTTACAGTTTCCAAGAACTGATTCTCAAGCTCTGGGATTTAATTGCTTGCAATAGCGAACCTACAGCTGTGGGTGCATTGCAGCTGGCCGGCTCCGCTCCCCATTTTAAGGTTTCCCTGAGGGTGGGGCTGTTTATTCACTCAGCAAAAGTGAAACCAGACCTTTCCTTTATGCATGGACTAGGGACCTCAGTCTCCATGGACAGAAAAACAGATTGTAGTGCCTGGTAACCTGGCCATCTGCCCAGGGGGCTGTGCGGAACTGCAAATCCCCTCTCCAGTTTGCGGGCCATACAAGTGGTGACCTCCTGCCCACCCTCTTACAAGCCTGAACAGGAGAAGTCTGTGAACAGAACTTGGCCCAGTAGGGCATGTTCTTCCCAAGGGAGCCACGTGCCTCAATCTCTCCAAAAGCTGCCTGTAACTCTCTAACAAGGCAGGGTCTGACATCAGCCTCAGGAACCTTTGAACAAAAGGGGCAGCCCGGGCTCTCCTTCAGCCTCTGAGCTCTGTGTATAGCCAAGTCTCCATAGGTTCTGAGCGCTTCAGGTGGGATGCCCCCTAGTGGTTGCAATTGAGAACCACATAAACACTGGCATAGATAGCCTGGACCTTCCATCACACACGTCTTCCCTTGCTGGGTCTGTGTCAACCCCACTGAGCAGCTCTTGGGGCCTCTGAAGATCATAAGACATCCAGAGTGGGTCATCAGTGATTCCAGGGAAGTGAGTTTCAGTCTGGCCACTCTCCTTGGAACAGTCAGAGTCCCACCTGTCTGGTCCCAGCTGGCAGGAACTGGATGTCTCTCATTCGGAGGCTGACTGGGAATGAAGTAGACCAAATGGCCCTGAGTTCTCCAAGCACTTTATTTCTCCCTTTACCACGGCTGAAGGCCTCCAAGTGCTTCCTGCCTTCCCTCTTTTAGAGGCAAAGCCTTTAAAACATTCTTTTTAGAGTCAAGGCTATTCACATTTAGAGTCCCTGTTTCTATTGCTGTACTAGAGTCCCTATTTCTGGGGCCGGGGCTACTACCTGCATCTTCTACCGCTGATCTCTCCGCCGTCTCTGCTGCTGCTGCTTCTTTGCTGTTTCTTCTGCTTCTCTCTGACTAGTTGCTACTCTCTTTATTTATCCATTACAACAACCAATAGGGGTACAGTGCAAACACATTTATCCAATTGTAACAAATGAGTGGCCAAATAGCTTAGTCATGCGGTCAGGCATTACGTCACTAAGGAAGATACAAGCCGGCTGGAACAGAGTTGTTTATCACCAAATCTTTTACAAGCCAGCTGGGCCTCATGTTGGGGTCCGGTCCCCAACACCACCCATCTACACTAGGATCTACTAGACCCCTATGGCTTCTGAGTCCCTGGCTCAAGAAGATCAGGAGTGTGGTCAAGCTGAAAATAATCATCCCAGGAGTGCATCTCAGGGGGTGCTGAACTCTATTCTCACAAGAAGCGGGAGACGGCAGAATCTTCTACCCCTCTGCAACAGAAAATTTTGAGGAGATCCTCTAGGAAAAACCAGGCTACTGGAAATTACCAAACTGCATCTCCCCAGACAATTCAACTGGGAAGAGTTCCCACCCCAGCTAGATGGCAGATATGAACACATTCCCCCACTGTACACATTGACCTAGGGGCAAAAAATCAGAACTTTCCCAACTAGTTGTTTTTTTATTTTAAATGGGGCTCCTGCTACCGTCTAGTATTTTTAACTTGTTTAACTTTTAACTTTTTATTGTTTTGTTTTATTTTTTAATCCTTTTTTGCTTTATGGTTATTACTGAATTTGGTGTTCATATTTTTTTGTGTGTATGTATTGGTTGTTGGCTTCTACTGTCTCTGTGTCTTCTTGAATTCGACTGCTGTCTCTATCGCATTGGGCTCCAACCAGGAAAACACTTCATGATAGCAAAATAGCCCTCAGTCTCCTTTGGTCGAAAAGAACCACGCCCCATACTAACCTCCTCTTCACCTGTACTCTGGCAATTCCTAAATATATGCTGTTCTCTCTCATCTTCACCCAAAGTCTTTACTCCATCCACATCCCATTTCTATGCTTTCCTTATTCCTAATCGAATAACCTACACCTCCATAAACCCTTGTTCCTCTTTATTCTAAGTCAGGTGTTCTAATCTACCTCCCCAATTCACCTCCTTGGCTTCCTAGTCATTTCTTCTCTCCACTTACAGAGGCCCTGCTAACTGAAGAAAGGGACATTCTTCAAAATGGGTACTTGCTTGCTATCATAATATATTGTGAAAACTCTCTCAAAGAAAACTGTTGCTATAGGTGCTAATCATCATCATAACTGTTTTAGTTGAAACTGTCTAGTATATGCACCTATAGGCTCTCAAGTCCTCACTGATTGGACTGGCACCTACAGGTAGGAGCTGCCCAAATAGCACCCCATCCTAACGATGCAAAATCATAAGAAGTTCTAATTACCCCTACAAGAGTAATACAGTCAGTCGTCAAGACACACCCCCTGTTTCTGAAAATGAGGAAAAGGAGAAATAACTCTCCTCCTCAATCTCACAGCTCTCCACCCAAGACTCCATGGTTAGGGCCCTAGATGAAAACCAAAGAAATTGTATCAACATTATGATTAGTAACTCATTCAAAGAGTTGAAAGAAGAATTAAGGAAAGAAATCAGATAACAATTTCAAGTGATGAGAGACAACATTTGTAAGGAAATAAGGGAGCAATTCCATGAGATGAAAGGTCAGCTTTATAAAGAATTAGATGCCCTGAAAGGAGATGTAATAGAGATTTCAATATTGAAAAACACGGTCAACCAAATTAAATCTTCACTGGAAGATACTAACACCAGAGTAAACGCCACTGAAAATAGAACCTCAGCTCTTGAAGAATGTACATCAGATAATGAAGATAGGCTAAGCAATGTTGAGTTCAAGGAGGAGAGACAAGAGAAGAAACTTACAATACATGACCAGAATTTCCAAATAATATTTGACGACATGAGGAGAAATAACCTGAGCTGAGAGTCATTGGACTGCATGAAAACTCCGAACAGCAAACAAGGGGCATTAAGAATCTTTTAAGCAAAATCATAAAGGAGAACTTCCCTCACATTAGAATTGATCCAGAATATCACATCCATGATGCTTATAGAACAACAAACCAGCCTAATCAAATGAGAAATTCACCAAGACATATCATATACAACATGAATAACAGAAAAATTAAAGAGAGAATTCTAAAAGCAGCTAAAGAAAAGCCCCAAATCACATTCAGAGGCAAACCAATTTGGATCATTATGGATTTTTCAGATCAAACAATGAAAGGCCAGAAGAGCTTGGAACAATATTTTTCACACCTTGAAAAATAACAATTTTTAGCCAAAAATAATATACCCTGCAAAACTTAGCTTTAAATGTGATGGGGAAATTAAATACTTCAACGATAAACTCAAGTTAACAAGATACATGAACACAAATCCTGCATTACAGAATATTCTCAAGGATATTCTTCATTCAGAAGAAAATTCTAATAATACCCTAAACCCTTAAAAAAGGGTGAGTCAATAATCACTTTACACACCAAGTGATTCTCAAGATGGCTCAAAACTGCAATCGTCAATAAGTTTGAGACTCAATTTCCCATATCTATTCTAACTCTGAATGTGAACGGTCTCAATGCCCCAATTAAAAGACACAGACTGGCTCACTGGATCAAAAAACAAAATCCAATGATATGTGTCTACAGGAAGCACACTTAACATTCAAAAATAGACACAGAATGACAGTGAAAGGTTGGCAAAATGTCTACCAGGCCTATGGCCCAAAAAAGCAAGCTGGTGTGGTGATCCTAATCTCTGATAAAATTAATTTTCATCTAAAACTAGTGAGAAAGGACAAAGAGGGACACCTCATCATACTAAAAGGGACAGTTCATCAAGAAAACAATGATAATTAACATTTATACCCCCAATTACAACTCTCCCAAATATATGGAAAAAATACTCAAGGACATTAATCTGCTCATTGATTTCAACACAATAATACTGGGGGACTTCAATACACCACTATCAACACTAGACAGATCACCAAAACAAAAAATCAATAAAGACATCTCCAATCTGAACAACTCTATTAATCAATTGGGCTTAACAGACATCTACAGAATATTCCATCCTAAGTCAGCTGAATTTACCTTCTCAGTGGCTCACAGATCCTTTTTCTAAAATAGACTATATCCTATTTCACCGAGGTAATCTTAACAAATACAAAAAAGTGGATATAGTCCCATGTATCCTGTAAGACCACAATGCTATGATCTTAGCAGTCAACAAGATAAACAACAGAAGCTACTCATATACTTGGAAATTGAATAATTCCCTCTTAAATGAAGGATGGATAAAAGACACAATGAGACCAAAATCAAGAAATTCTTCAAAATGAATAAGAATGAGGAAACAATATACTCAAATCTCTGGGATAGTATGAAAGCATTCTTAGGAGGTAAATTTATAGCAATCAGTGCATACATCAAAAATCTGGAAAGAGTCCAAATAAATAGCCTTATGCTACAACTCACACGCCTACAAAAAGAGGAGCAATCCAATCCCAAAGCTAATAGAAGACAGGAAATAACTAAAATCAGAGCTGAAATCAATGAAATTGAGAACAAAAAAACAATACAAATTATCAATAAAACAAAGAATTGGTTCTTTGAGAAAATAAGCAAGATTGACAGACCCCTTGCCAACCTCACCGAAAGGAAGAATGAAGTGAAGCAAATCAACAAAATCAAAGATGAAAATGGTGATATCATCACAGACTCAACCAAAATCCAGAAGATTATCAAAACCTATTTTGAACATTTATCCTCTGCCAAATTTGATAATCTAGAGGATATGACAGATACTTGGACACATACGACATCCCCACATTAACAGAGGAAGACACTTAAAATCTAAACCAACCTATCTCAGATAGTGAAATCGAAGCTGCAATTAAAGCTCTTCCAAAAAAGAAAAGCCCAGGACTGATGGATATATGGCAGAATTATACCAAACTTTCACAGAAGAGCTAACAGCAATCTATAAGCTCTTCTAAGAAATTGATAGGGTGGGAGCACTCCCAAACACTTTTTATGAAGCAAATATTACGCTGATACAAAAATCCAACAAAGACATGCCAAGAAAAGAGAACTACAGACCAATTTCCCTGATGAACATGGATGCAAAAATCCTTAATACAATTCTAGCTAATCGGATCCGTACGTATATTAAAAAGGTAATACATCATGATCAAGTGGGCTTCATTCCAGGAAAACAAGGCTGGTTCAATATACGCAAATCAATAAATGTAATTCACCACTTAAACAGAATTAAAAACAAAAATCATATAATCATCTCAATTGATGCACAAAATTTTTGGTAAAATTCACAACCACTTTATGCTCAAAATTCTGGAGAAGATAGGGATCAAGGGAAGATACTGCAACTATGTTAGATCTATTTATGACAGGCCCATAGCCAACATTATGCTCAATGGAGAAAGACTGAAAGCATTTCCACTGAATTCAGGAACAAGACAAGGCTGTTCACTTTCCCCACTCTTGTTCAATATAGTCCTTGAAACCCTTGCCAGAGCTATCAGGCAAGACAAGGAAATCAAAGAGATTTGTATAGGAAAAGAGGAAGTTGTCTCTATTTGCTGATGACATGATTCTATACCTAGAACACCCAATAAGCTCGACCAGAAAACTTCTAGAGCTTATAATCAATTTCAGCAAAGTGACTGGCTATAAGATCAACACCAATAAATCATTGGCTTTCCTTTACTCCAGCAACAAATCCACAGAAGAAGAAATCAGAAAATCTCTCCCATTCACCATTTTCTCCAAAAAAATAAAATATTTGGGCATCAACCTTACAAAGGATATTAAGGACATCTTCAAAGAAAACTATCAAACACTAAGAAAAGAAATTACAGAAGACCTGAGTAGATGGAAAAACATTCCATGCTCATAGTTAGGCAGAATCAATATAATAAAAATGGCCATTCTACCCAAAGCCCTATACAGATTAATGAAATCCCTATCAAGATACCAATGTCATTCTTCATGGATATAGAAAAAGCAATTCTCAAGTTCGTATAGAATAACAGAAGACCCAGATTAGCCAAAACATTACACTGCATGAAGAAAGAAGTAGAGGAATCAATGAGATTCTACCTCACTCCTGTTAGAGTGGAAAAAAATGAAGAACACAAACAACAACAGATGCTGGAGGGGCTGTGGGAAAAGAGGAACACTGTCACATTGCTGGTGGGACTGCAAACTGGTTCAGCCACTCTGGAAAGCAGCATGGAGACTCCTCCAAAAATTAGGGCTGGAAAAAAAAAATTAGGGCTGGAACCACCTTATGATCCAGTTATCCTGCTTCTGGGTATTTTCCAAAGAGTTAGAATCAGTATGTTATAGAGATAAAGCTTCATCAATGTTTATAGCAGCTCAATTTACTATAGCTAGACTATGGAACCAACCCAGATCCCCCTCACTCAACAAGTGGATTTAAAACCTTTTGTACATATATACAATGGAATACTACTTGGCCATTAGAGAAAATGATGTTACAGCTTTTTGAAGCCAAATGGATGGAGATGGAAAAAATTATGCTTAGTGAAGTATCCCAATCTGAAACTCAAGGGCTGAATGTTTTCTCTCATTTGTGGAAGCTAGAATACAACTGGAAACAGTATGTTAGATGGCTAAACTAATAATAACCTCAAAATGTATGAATTTTTACACAAACAGAGGGAGACTTGCCTAGGATACCTGGAGATGTAGGGAGGGGGCAGGGAAGGGGAAGGGATTGGGAAGGATATCTAGGAGACGGGAGGGAGGGAGTATGGGGGAATCATCTCAGAAGGAGATCTCTGACCTCCACGAGAAGTCCATTTAACACAGGGGTTCTTTGGGGGGGAAACAGAACCATGGGGAACCCAAGGGGGGCATCCATGACATGGCATCAGCCTTGGCTAACTATGTAAATATAATTTGTTCTTGATTGTTTGATAATGATTCCCCCTCAATTGTAATTTCATATTGAACTAAAAAAAAAGATGAAACTGAAATGCAAACTACTGGCATAAAAAATGAATAAAGAAAAATTTTCCCATATAAAAATAGAGTCAGATATGCATATCCAGGAAGCATATAGGACACTCAATAGGCCTAATCAAAAGAGAAGCTTACCAAGACATCATATTCAAAATGAAATGAAGGAAAGAATATTAAAATATATAAGAGAGAAATGCCAATTCACATTCAGAGGCAAACCAATAAGCATCATCTCTGACTTTTCAGCTCAGACCCGAGAAACAAGAAGATCCTGGAAGAATCTATCAATGTCTGAATGACCAGAACCTAAAGCCCAGAATACTATACCCAACAATACCCAGCTTCTAATTCTAAGGGGAAATAAGAGCATTTCATGATAAGATCAAACTTGTAGCATTCATAAACAGAAAACCAGCATTATGAAGAATTCTCAAAAATAATCTGATAGAAGAACAAGCAAGCAAACCTCAAAACCCACAAACCAAGGAAATTCAATAAAAGTACACACTATCAAAAGATAACCAGGACAGCACAGAACTCCTTAACAAAACATGATGACTATGAACCAAAACCACATAATTTTCCTAACTCTGAATGTGAATGGTCTTAACGAACCAATCATAAGATATATGTTAGCAGTTCATATCAAAAAACAATATCCAACAATATGCTGCTTACAGGAAACCCATCTTTCAACCAAAGACATTCACAAATTGAGGGTGAAAGGATGGAAAAAAATCTACCAGGTTTGTGGCCCCAAAAAAATCAAACTTACAGAAACGGAGAGTGGAATGCTAATTAGAGTTGTAACAATGGTAGAGGTTGACCAGGTAGAGTCCAATGGAGGATGGGGAGAAGTTGATCAGAGGGTACAAAGTTCTAGTAGAGAGAAAGGAATATTTTTAAGACCTCTTTGTACATCAAGGCAACCACAGTCAGTAACAATATATTCATGTTTCAAAATTGCTAAAAGAATAGATTTTCAAATGTTATTACTTCAAGAAAAGGTAAATATGTGAAATGACAGATATGTTATTTAGCTTGATGTAATAATCCTATTACATGTACATATATCAAAACAAAACTTGTACTACATAAGTAAATAAATATATATTCCTATATATAATCATATAAATGTCCTACATATGTCATATTCATATATATGTGATTATAGTTACTTTAAACACAAATAAAAATCTGATTATGGAGATATAAATCAGGAAGAAAAAAGTAGGCACACATATTGTACACAAAAGGAACAAAGAACAGATGGGATAAATAGAAAAATAGATAATGAGATGGTACACTGTAACACAGTCATATTAATAATTATATTAAATGTAAATGGTCAAATACACCAATTTAAAAAAAGATTGGACCAATGAAATGAAAAATGACCTGTATATACAGAAAACATTTCAATAATATGACTTAGGTAAGCTGAGAGCAAGATAATGGAAGAGGATATAACATATGAATGCTAATTTTAAAAAACCTGGAGAGGTTATATTAATATCAAAAGAAGTAAAATTTCAGAACATGGACTACTTCTAGGGATAAAGAAGGATGTCCCCTGATGATAGTTCACCAAGAATAATAATCATACATGTGAGGCACATAAAAACAGAGCTTTAAAAACTGAGAACTGGGGGTTGGAGCGGTGTCTCGGCGGTTGTGGCACTTGCCTGGCATGCATAAGTACTCAAGTTCAAACCCCAGCACCGTGTATACAACAAAGTCTTGGAACAATGAAAGCCATGAAAAACTAAATAAAATTGTTTCTCTCTCTCTCTCACTCTCTCTCTCTCACTGTCCTTCTTAAAAAACAACAACAACAACTGAGAACTGGAAGGAAAAATAGACAAACTCACAATAATAGTTTAGGGTTTCAACATTCCTGACTTGATTATGATGCCTTCAGACTTGAGCTGAACCACACACTATTTTCCCTGGTTCTCTGGCTTCCAAGAGCTGTCATGGGACTTATCATCTATGATAACCAAGTGAGCCAATTACCCTAATAAATAAATGCCTTTTCATACCTCTGTTTTTATATGTCCTATCAGTTTTGACATTCTTTTAGAACCCTGGCTAAAAAAACTCATTTAATAAATTTTATGTATTAAATATATTTAACACTGTAAAATTAGTTGATTAATGTTTTGCTCATATTTTTGAACCTACTTGCACAAGTAAAGTAGAACTACAATATCCATTTTGTGTTCTCCTTACTGTCTCCCTCTTTAACTGTCACCATTTTATTATGTTCACCTTCCCCAAGTTGCTTCCCAGCCTTCCTTCTTGTTCAACACTAGAAGGCCCTTTTTTGGGCATTTTGATGCAAACAGAAAATTCTTCTTAGTTATTATACTGAGAAATTTAGTTCCCTTAATTTCAACAACCCTATTCTGGAATAAATCCACCACTGAGTTGTCATTCATAATCAAAATCCAATTAGTGTGTTTCATTTTAAAGTCCCACTGAGAATCAGCAGAAACTTTGAAATGACAGCTTTCTAAAATCTTTTAAAATTCACATTTTGGAAAGGGCTCAGGTCAGAGAATACTTACTTTTCAATCTAACGTATGGCATCTTTATGTGGAAGGGGCACAGAAGCTGTAGTTTGTTTCCAGAGCAAATCCTTGGTTGTGCTCCTACCATTTTATCCCAAACTAGCTAATAATTTCAGGTGGAAAAGGAAATGCATGTAATAACAGTATTTGAAGGTCTTGTGCTTCCATTTCTTTCAAAGGAAAAAAAAGCCTGGGGGAATCCTAGGAAATACTAGCATTTCCATTCCTGGAAACTGGGAGTACTTTAATTCTTCCATTCAATGGGAGGCATGGGGCTTCCTATGAGTCAGGCACTTTCTAAGAGCTGAGGATACAAGGCTAAGAAGGGGTGAACAAAAAGTAATAGAACTGGATCCATGGCACTTACAGTATAGTGAAAGAGACAGCCCTGAACATATAAATTCACAAAACTAGATAGTGACAAGTTCCTGAACAAAAAAATAATGCTGGGAAAAGAAACAAACAAAAATAAGATGTCATGGAATGCTATTATGAATTATCGTCTAGAAAGAACTCTGCAGTGTGCTTCTGTCCTTATTTTATTCTTTATTTCATGCCTTTTTCTTTCTCTCATCTGTGAGGAACTCACATTTGCAGGACCACATGTCATTAAAGGAGGTGAGGTGGCCAACCACGTGGACCTCTGATGGAAGAGTCTTCCAGGCAGAAGAAATAATAAATACCCTGGCATGTGTGTGCCTAGCTTCTGTGAGGAACAGCAATGTGGCAAGTGTGCCTAGAGCACTGTGACAGAGGAAGTGAGTGCAGGCTGGTCGCAGATGATAAGGATGGAGCAGGCCATGGTAACAAGTTTCCAGAGTGCCTGTTTTCCTTGGTGATGCACACACACGTACACATACACACAACGTACTCATATGTAGTCTCCAGTAGTGTCTTGGGGGAGGAGTGTTATTTTTGTTGTGTTTTTTTTTTTTTTTTTTTTATTGTTACAAGGACTTTCTTGCACTGGTATGAGGGGAAATTATGCAAGTTTCAAAAATGCCAAGATTTTTTGCTAGCCCTGCCGGTACCCATAGGGAGGCTGATGAAGAGGGTAATCAATGCAAGGGCTACTTCAGGGGAATTTAGATGAGTATATATGTCTCTATTCTGGGTGCAATAGCATTAATGAGGTCATTCTAGCATACACACACACTCATACATGCACACACTTTTCTTCTCCTTTTAGATTGCTACTGGTTTCTCCCTTCTAGTAAAAGAGACATCTGTTTCCACATATAGAAGAGGCTTCAGGCCCTGAATTATAGTGTGGTAATTCATGCTTAACTATTTGAATGGCTGCATAGCCCTCAGCTTTGCATCTCTTAATGCACAAGATACTAATTATTAGGCTATACTTCACACTGTGTGAGTTCTTATTGCTTATCTTTCTTGTAGGCTACAGATAGTTGGGAACATATAGTGCCTGTGAGTGACCAGTATGTCCACTCAAGTAACACCAGGCAAGCAATTCTGCAGAACGTTGAAGAGGGTGACAGTGTAAAAAGAAGCAACAAAACGGCCTTTGAGAGACAGGGACCGTTTTTCACAAAGTGCATTAACTAATTGACAGTTATGGCAAAGGCCCAGACCTGCTCTTATGAAGTCTCTCTATCAGACCTTTAGTCCCTCTTATAAGGAAAAGGTCCCATAAACTAGACACACAGTCTTTTACAGGAGATCATAAAGAGATTTTCCTGTGAATTCATCTACAGATCTGATGAATCTTTTATGATAAATTTCAGAAACCTATTATTTTCTCGGAGCTTAAGGAAAAAGCTGTGGTAGCTTTTGAAGGTTCAAGAACTAGAACTTGTGAAGCCATGGCAATAGTGTGAATTGGTGGAAAACAATAACATTCTCACAGCTGGACCATCTGGTGGGTTATTCAGACACAGCTGAATAGATCACTGAAGGCGGCCATAAAGCACCATGTGAAGATGGGAGCTGGCATCTACTTCTAATTTTCCAAGGTATAAATTACTTTAGTTCCTTAACTTCTGGAAATGAGGTCTTCATTTGCAGTGGTCTCCATGTCTTCCAAAATGTGATCTCTTGAAACAAATTACAATGTTTAGGACTAGAACCTCACATCTTCATTGTTGCCTCCGTGCCTGTCCTTCTTACAATAAATGTCACATGTCCGCTCCACAGTCTTCTGTATACATAGCATGTCTGCTTTTATTGGCCTTCCTTGAAAAGCCTTCTTTTCCTTAGCACAGCATAGTGAGCACAAGGACACTTATGAAAGCCAATTGCCAGTGCGTGAGTCCCAATTCCACCACTCCCTGGATAAGTGGCAATAACTTATCCTTTCTAGGTGTGTTTCCTTATTTTAAAATGGGGATAATGAAAGAACTCTTACCTTATAGAATTGTTGAGAGGAATCCATGAATTAATTTAAAAATTAAAACAGTGCCTGTTGCATAGTAAGCACTGTATAAATGTTTGTTATCATCATGACAATAATAATTACTATTTTTATTGGTAAGTTGAATTGGATATAATATCATTCTCCAGTTCATGATGGTTCATACTAAGGTTGACACATAAAAAGACCTAAATAGAGTTAATGAATAAGGAAAAATCGCATTCTAGAAATATGAACAGCAAGCATAGCAACCACTCACTTATTGTGCTACTATTATGCAGCAGGTGGTTATAGGCACTTTCTGCAGTTAAGAGGTATTTATCAAGTGTCTTTGGGTGAACAAGTTTTTTTTAAATATATATATAGAGAGAGACAGAGAGAGAGAAAGAGGGAGCAAGAATCAGCTTTAGTTTTTCATGAGGCTTTCGTTACTCTGACGCTTCGTTGTGTACGTGGTACCAGAGTTCAAACCCACAACTTAGTGAATGCCAGGCAAGCACCACAACCACTGAGCCACTGTTCCAGCCCCTGAATGAGTTAATTAGAGATGCAGCAGTGAGCAAAGGACCTGGTTCCTGTCCGTGAAGTAGGTATTATTAGCATTATTTTGCAGGTAAAGAAAATTGAGTCTGCATGGATTTAAATAATTTATTGCTCTCATAATAGATGTGGCAGCTTCCTGAAGAGCTGTTTGACTCCAAAGCCCAGGTTCTGCCCTCTGCATTTTGCCTTCTCCCTTGGCATAACATTAAGGGTCTTTGAGTCTGAATAATAGAAACTGAATTTGGGACATATTGAACATCAAAAAGAATAATGTTGGTAATGGGTTGTAGCATTTTTTTAAAAAAAAGAGAGGGACAGTGAGAGAGAAAGAGAATCAATTTTATTTAGATTTTCATGTGGCTCTCATTGCTCCGACACTTCATTGTGTACAGGGTTCTGGGGTTCAAACTCGTGTCCTCGCACATGCCAGGCAAGCACCGTAACCGTTGAGCCACTGCTCCAGCCCCACAACATCAGGGACTGTAGCAATGGCTCAGTGGTTACGGTGCTTGCCTGGCATGTGCGAGGATATAAGTTCAAACCCCAGCACCATGTACCAAACAAAGTGTCAGAACAATGAAGGCCACATGAACAATCACATGAAAATTAATTCTCTCTCTTTCTTTCTCCCCACCTCTCTCTCTCTCACTGTCCCTCTCTCTTAAAAACATTGACAACATCAATAAGACCATAAATTATTAAAAGGGTGTGGTGGAAGAAAAAAATGCTCATCTTTAAGAAAGAACACCAAGTAGTATGTAGAGAGGATGATGGGGTTGGAAATTACCATTTTGCAAACCCCAATTTAATAACTGGTTAAGGTAAATATTAGAAATAAACAAATCATTGGGTAAAAATTTATTAGAGAATTTGTTATTCACAGTGTCAAAGTATCATCCCACAGACACTTTTCAATGGTGCAAATTTAGTTTCTCTAATAATAGGACAGGCTAACCTCAAGGAATGCAGTGGGACTTACCCAACATTGTCTGAGTGATGCTATTGAAATAGTTTTACTCCAACGATGAGGAAGCAACCAGAAGAATTTGAAATGTAGAAGACATTCTATGAGACAACCAGCCTCAGCTCTTTAAAAAAGACAGTGTCAGGGCTGGAGTGCTGGCTCAACAGTTGGAACGCTTGCCTGGCATGTGCAAATGCCAGGGTTCAAGCCCAGCACTACATACATAACTAAGTGTTGGAGAAACAAAGGCCAGATAGAAAAAATAAATAAATGAAATGGAATCTCTTTCCTCTCTCACTCTTTCTCTAAAAAAAAAAAAAAAGATAGTGTCATGAAAAACAAAAACCAAAAGGCGAGAAGGCTACTTTGTGTTGAGTTAAGGAAAACCTGAATGCCTTGCTAAAGCCTTACTTGGATTGAATGTGGATCAAGAACAAGAACAACAGCAGCAGCAACCAAACAAGGTTATAAAAGACATTTTGGCATCAAATAGGAAAATTGGAAGATGTACTATATATTAGCTAATATTGAATTAATACTAGATTTCTTGGTTGTGATAAAATGGGATTATGAAGGAGAATATTTTTAGGATGTATGTGCTGAAGTATTTAGGGATAATGTGAAATTGTGTCATGAAGTTTGCAATTTAATTTCAAATACTACGGCTCCCAGTGTGTGTATGCATGCATGTGTGTGGAGAGAGAGAGAGAGAGAGAGAGAGAGATATTAACTAATCCAGTGTGGCAAAATATTAATCTAAGGAAGAGTGCACAGGTGTTCCTTACACTATTCTTTGAACTTTTTGTGTTTGAAATTTCTCAAAATTAGAAGCCCGGAGAAAATACTGTAGCAGTACAGTTCTTAGCAGACTAAAACTTGGCAACCTGATGTCTCAATTAGCAGAGCTAATGCTAAGCAAGGATGAAATTCCTTCCTTCACTTCCAGGAAATGGTGCCCACCTCCCAGTTTCCAGATCAGTGGATGTTTGTATGTCTCGATGAACAGTTTAGTTCATGTCTTTGAAGCCAAATTTCTGACAGAGTAAATCCAGTTAATCTAACTCTGGTTCCAAGTTCAATTTAGTTCTGGATGAATCACCAGTAACTGAAGGATAAATATGTGGTAGAGCCTGGTGCTATGAGTAGGAGGGAGATTGAAGGTACCGCTGGCCAGACTCCTGGGAAGGGGTTATTACAGAGGGTGGCTCCTGAGCCACCTGACATAATAGATGAATACATGTTTCCAGGGAAAGCAAGTGTAATGGGAAGGCACTCCAATGGGAATGGCCTCTGCTGAGGCATTATTCCCCAGAGCAGTATCTCCATAATACACACAATACCTACCCCAGACATATGCAGGGATATGGACAGGTAGGAGGTAGAACAAAAAAAGTAGAGACCAGTAGAAAGGAAAGCAAGCTAAAGTACATACATATTTTTAGGAAAAACAAATACTGAACTTAGAACATTGGTAAAATAAATATTTTTTTAAAAACTATAATTCATTTTATACCTAAGTCTAAAGATTTCAATTACTTTCTCCATTTTGCTTTATAAAATTAAAGCAAATTCATACATATAATATATGTATGAAAAAGAGAGATTGATTATAAGGAAAGACATGAACTCACATGATTGTGGACATTAGAAGGACAAAATCTGCAGGTAGGCTCACAGTTTGGAAACCCAAGGAAGGGCTGATGTTGCAGTTCAAGTCTGAAGGCACTTTGCTGGCAGAACTCTTTTTTGCTTGGGGGAGGTTAGTCTTTTGCTTAAGGTCTTCAGCTAATTGGATGAGACCCAACCACATTCTTGTGAGTAATCTGCCTTACTTAAAGTTTACTGTTATAAATGTTAATCTCATCTAGAAAATATTTTTTTTCTTAGCAGCATTTGAATGTGTAGACCAAATGTCTGGCTATTGTGGCTTAGCCAAATTGACACATAAAATAAACCATATGTCACCATAGGTTTCCTTGGTTTTCACTCACAATTTGGGGACTATGGGTATGACAAATAATAATGTTTACTAAATTATCAATAAGATTTCTTCCCAAATTTTGATGCTGTCTCCTGGGTTTATTTATCTTTTCAATGGACTATTTCCCCTGAGGGTGCTTTAAAACTAGGTCATTATGTGCTAACCTTTTTGGTTATTTTTGAGAATATTTTTATGGTAGCCTCACATTCAAACAATATTTCAACTGGATATAAAACTCTAGTTGCAATAAATGTTTTCCATCAAAACTCTGAAAACATCATTATCCTCTTGCATCGAAAACTACTGTTTTTGAGAAGTCTTATATCAGTATGATTCTTGCTTCTATGAAAATTTTCATTTTCGCACTGGGAGACCTTTAGAATTTCGTTTTTGTTTTTCTGGGTTTTTTTGTTTTTGTTTTTGTTTAAAGAAAGAGGGGACAGTGAGAGAGAAAGAAAAAGAGAAGCAATTTTTTATTTAGTTTCTCATTAGACTCATTCCTCTGACGTTTTGTTGTATATGTGGTGCTGGGTTTCGAACTCTCCTACTTGAGTATGCGAGGCAGGCACCGTAACTGCAGAGCCACCGTTCCAGCCCCTCCTTTTTGTTTTTAATGTTCTCAAATGTTATCATAAACTTTTCAGTTGTAATATTTTTCTTGTGTTTTATGTGAGTTTTAGTCTCTGTACATCTTTTCAATTTGAGGTCTCATTATCTTTCTTTTGTTCTTGGTCATTGTTTCTTCAAACATTTCCTGTTCTTCTCTCCTTATCCCAATCTACCTTTATCTACTTCTGAGGCTTCCATTATGCAGTTATTGATATTTTTACTGCCTTCCTCCACAGCTTTTGATTTAATTTTGATACGTTCTCTCTTTAGACCTTTCTGATATTTTCCATAGCATTCCTTAACTCGATTTTTCAGTGCTTGGATTTGTTCTTTCATTCTGTTTTTTCTGCTGTCTGGTTTATTGAATTCTTTATTTCCAACAATATTTTTATATCCAGTGTCTTCAATTGGTTTTCCTTCACATTACTTTTACTACTTCATAATTATGATTTTTTCTTATTTCTTTGAGAACTTTTTCTGAATATTTTAAATTCTTATTCTATCTGATCAATTAATTCTGCTCTTATATAAATAGTTTAATATTTTGTTTTTCTTTTATAGTGCTGATGCTCCTTGGATGTATTATTTTTTTCCTTCTAGGAATTCACATTCACTGTGGTGTACCAGATACCTTGGCTGGCAATGTTTATCTATGGGGAACACAGAAAGCACAGAACTCACCTGTGCCTTTCTAAATGAATGGTGAAAGGACATGAATTAAGGTGTAGAGTCTCTGATATTGCAGACACTCCCATTTACCTCACCCCACACATGTGCAGGTGCATGCGTGTGTACATACACACACACTTGTGAAATCCTGCCAGTGGCCATTTCCCAAGGCTAACTCTATCTGTTGTAATTATCCAACCTATAGTGAACTGAAGGGAGGAGAAGGTGCTCAGGGCCACCTAGCCCACCTGCACCTGTTCTTATATACTCCCCACCCCAACCAGGATCAAAGACTGCCCTAACCTCACACCACCATCTGGCTAGAGTTAGACAGGTGCTGTTATTTGTTTCTCTTAGGTCATAAGATAGGCCTAGATAAATATTTTCTATAAATAGTTATAGAAAAAAGGCAATAAAAAATGCTGCTTCCAGGGGGCTGGAGCGGTGGCTTGGTGGTTACGGTGTTTGCTCAGCATGCACGAGTGCACGGGTTCAAACCCCAGCATCCACATACACAACTAAGTGTCAGAGCAATGAAAGCCATGTGAAAAACTCAATAAAAATTGATATTCTCTCTCTCTCTCTCTCTCTCTCTCTCACTGTCCTTCTCTCTTAAAAAAAAAAAAATGCTGCTTCCAAACTGCCTCCATTCCTGCTCTCTGGCTCTCCCTCATGCTAGGTTCCCTAACTGGGACTCAGCTAGGTCTTCTCAGATTTCTCACTTTGCAGGGATCCATTAACTAGTTTCTTGTTTTCATGGCATATCCAGAGTGGGGAGTGTGTGTGTGTGTGTGTGTGTGTTTTGCCATCTTGTTTCAGTGGCAGCCCATCATAAATGATCTACGCTTATAATCCTAGTGTGGGCCAGGAATACTATAGCTTAGTTGGTCTTAGTGCTGCTCAGCTCCTCTACCTTCTTCATTGTCCTGGTTCTGTCTCATTCTGGGATTTGTTTAGCATCCTGTGCTGGTCTGCACTAGGCTGATCACTTTTGTTCTCTGCAGGGAGAATGATCAATCTTTGTGGCCACAGTTGCTCAAAATCTAGTTCTTAACTGGGACCATTCATTAGTTGCATTCACAGCCGTGTGATCCAGTGGTTTAAGCGCTGGGGTCTATGGATAGGTTGTGAAACTACTAAAGTTATAGATAATATTTGTGACTGTGGAGAGGATACATAACTTGCAACAGATATTGAATGGGATTTACATTCTCAGGATAAGAAAATTAATACTCCCAATTATTCCCATTCCTATTTTCTATTTGATAAATATATTAGCTAGATTCCATGAGGTGTGGCTTTTCTTTACAAATTGTGGGGACAGTAGCCACAGGCAGGGAGGAGAGGACAAGAGCCAGAGAAGAGGGGCAGTACACCCTCTTGACAAAGAGCATGGGCCACAGCATCAGATTCCAGGGCTTTTGAACTTTGGCTGTTATAATAATTGTGTAGCCTTTCATAAGTTTTTAAACCTCAGTTACCTCACTTATAAAATGAGAATGATAATAGTGATCATTTATATGTCCATCAGAGAGCTATTTTGAAAATTGAAGGATATTCTTAAAAAGCACATTAAATAATACCTGGAATCAAGTCTACAATTACCATTCTCTTTATTTTACAGAATTTCTGAGGTTTCTAACTTAGAGGGATGAGTGGACAATGATGCCATGAATATGTATGTATGTGTCCTACATAGGCCTGTCCCTGTGCCTTGCACATTGGAGGAATTCCACACAAGGTTAAGGGGAACAGAGCTCTATCTCTGTGTTAAACTGCTGCCAGTTCATGCCTATGCTGTCATTCAACTTGCCCACCTCCTTTGAGCGCTCTCTGTCTTTCTCTGTTTCTACTTTAGGACACTCCATTGGATCAGTTAGAAACCAGAAAGATATAATTAGTGATATTTATATATTTAACTACACATACATATTAAAATTCTACTATACATGAAAGCATTGCTTAGAAGCATTGCTTTCATCGCTCTAGTTAGATACTTCATGAAATACTTAAATTCAAACTCTTTCCAGGCAACTTTGCCTTTATCATGTGGGGCTACTTTCTAATTTGCTTCGTAATTTCTGAGTATAACTTCATATCTAATTAAACTCTGTGCCAATCCACACTTTTTGAATCTGTGTTTAATGCTGTAAATGGAAATTTTATGCTACCCTGTAAATATACATTTGATAACCTTAGGTGATAGGTTTTAAAATTCATTAGGCAAGCATTTATTCACTATATTTATTGTGTTCATTTTGACCTCTTAGGGTAATTTAGAGAGCTTTGAGTCATAAGTGTTACCAGTTCTCTCCCATAAGTAATTAGTAAATCGTGGTTAAATTTCTTTGCCCTTTTTTAAAAACCAGTTTTACCAAATCATTTTCATAAGCATCCCAAACTAGAACCAATTGTGGTCATTTTGGGTTAACATATCTTTCTCAAACAATTCTGATCAAAATTTAGTAGCTAAATGATGCCCTATAAAACCTGCAGAACTTTCTGAGATTTTTCCCGTGGATAGTTTGGGGAAAATAACACCCCTCACCTTATATTTTGGCATATATGATATTTATTTTTCTGTTATGAGGATAATGACATTAATTACTTTATTGAATTGTAATGAAGATTAACTAATTTAAGTAAGTTCCATGGTTTGTTATCCAATACATTTTGAGGACTCTAAAAGTTTAATTATTGCTGTCTTTAACAGGCAAGGTGATACTATGTTATAGATGTTCCCTTTCATTGCCATAGCCAAGGAAAACAAAATACAATGGGCTTGGAATTCTTCTTTTCTTCTCTCCAGCTCTGCACAAGATACCAGGCTTGTTTTGACTATGCAGCCTTCCTCAGAGCTGTCAGAAGACTTCAGTGCAGTCCGTAAAGCATCAAGAATATGACTGCCAGTTGCATCTGTCTGCTTGTATCCCATTAGGAAACTATAAACACTGGGTTACTTCCTTACTTATCTTGCTCTATTTGGACAGCTATATTTCCTAAGTCACAGCTGCTGCTTGGAGGCAGCTTAGCTTTCTCATACAACCCAAGATCAGAAGGCTAAGTATGACTCATTACCATGAAATAGTCTTGCCTACTGAAAATATATAGGCTTCTTCCTTTCCCTCAATCTCGTAGGCAAAACTGAACTACCTTTTAATGACACCATAGGGGTCACTTTTGTTAAGACTTTTCCAAACGCAGAAAAAGAGAGAAAACAACCCTCAAACCTTTTGGTAATAACAATAGTAGCAAAGTCATTATTTCAGCATCCCTGTAGTTTGAGTTGTAAGGGAAGGGGCAGTGTATCTATGTCACCCTATTGGTCTCCCTATTTTTATCCTGAATCTATAAAACATGGGCCAATTAGAAAAATAACATCCAAGTTGGAATCTTTTCCCATAATGGTTATCTTCTTCATCCTATAAATTTAAAGATCAATCCAAGGGGCTGGAGCGGTGGCTCAGCGGTTTCGGTGCTTGCCTGGCAAGCACGAGGACCCGGGTTCAAACCCCAGCACCATGTACACAACTGAGTGTTGGAGCAACTAAGGCCATGTGAAAAACTAAATAAAGTTGTTTCTCTCTTTCTCTGTCTCTCTCACTGTCCCTCTCTCTTTAAAAAAAAAAAAAAAAAAAAGATCAATCCAAGAGCAACTTATATTGCTACGTGATTCAGATGTGATTCAAGTAAGTGTGATTATTAGGGCAAATCAGGAGAACTTGACAATGTGATTTCTTGTCAAATTAAAGGAAGTACTATCCTTATAGTTCATAGAATGAAGGGTGCTTTAAGGCAATTTGGCTCAAGTTTGGAGAACATGTCACTATCAAAATGGATTTTACTTTGACATGGACAGCAGGCAGACAGATGTATATTATACAGCATCTGCAGCATATGAAAGTTATTTTTTGTGATCAGTAAAATATAAATATAGTAATGTTCCTAATTTTAAAATGTCATTTACATCAACCAGAAATGTGATATATTAGGTGGTGGAGGGATCACAGTCTATAAATAGGAGTGCCTTGGAGTCCTTATCTTTGAGTAGTTGAGCAAGGGTGCAGGGATTCCTTCCTCTGAGTATGATCTTAAATTCTCCTGTCTCAGCAACATTCACATTTGGTTGTCTTGCAAGCACATTTTACTCATTATTCTCGCTCTTGTACTTGGTCCTCCTTCTGGATTTCCTGTCTTCGTATATGGCACCATTCTCCAATTTGTTGAATGAAGTCTACACTCAGGAATCATCCCAGACACCTCCCTCTTCCCCAATTCCTTATCTGGTCATCTTGCCTCTTATCTAACGGTCTACTTTTATTCCTCTTCACTGTGACCATCCCTAGTCAAAACCACCATCAGAAGTCACCTGGTTTACCATAGTGGTCTTGTGTTTTAAAATATACCTGGGATTTATTCAGCTTTAATTAGATACATGAACACAGAATGACTCTTGTGATGGAAGAGGCTTACACTCACAGACCCCTAGAAACTGGAGGCATGGCATGCCATGCAGGAGAAAATGTGGGCAGCAGACTTTAATGTGGTCTCCATGGGAAGGAATGTGCAAGGAAGGGTAAGGACTGACTAGTTTGGATAGTTCTTGCAGGCTCTGGAGCAGTCTTGTCCCTAGTTGTCTGGTACCTGGCCCTGGGTGATTAGGGCAAGCGGATAGTGGCCCAAAGATTAAGGTTTATATAAAGTAAGTAGTTGGAGATATGGGCTTTGGATTCATTGTTCTTCAGATGAAATTCAGAAATTGGCAAGAAATTACATAATTGGTTAGCCCTGGTAGGGGGTGGGGGCAGTTCTGCAGTTATCAACAAGGGCCCAAATATTAAGACATCAGAAGCACATGGTTACTGCACCTTTCAACCAATCTCCTTGAATCTACTTTTCCTGACCAGAGTGAGAAAGCCATATAAAACACAAATCTGAAAACATTACTCCTCAGTCTCTCATCCCTCAGTAGCTCTCTATTGCTCTTCTAAGAAGGCACTGGAAGACCAGGTCCCCCTACTTATTAGGACTCATCTTGTACCCTCTTGCCTTCATGAACCCTGCCATGCTAGCTTGCTTTCAGTTCTGTAAGTATGCCACATTCTCTCTCTGGGCCTTTACATGTGTAGTTCTCTCTGAATGCAACATCTGTCCCACTTCCTCATCCCCGGATGCCACCTCACCACCTGGAACTGTCAGCTTACTCATCACTTCCTCGGAGCAGCCTCTCCTTTCCCAAACCAGGTCAATTCCTTAGACCTTCTTTTAGATTCCCATAGCTTTTCATGATGCCCCTTTATCATACTTATGTTTACTTGTGGGATTAATTTCTGCTGCCAGGGATCCATGGAGGTAAGACTGTCCATTTGATTCACTGTTCCTAATTCCTGGCAGAGTGCCTCCCTAAATATGGAAGTCTTTAATAAATATGTGCTGAATGTGTGAATGAATGCCATTCTTGGTTTAGGATTTAGACAATATTTTCAACTTAAAGACTGAGTTGGAAAAATAGAAATGTTTTTCCTGAGCCTGCTTTTCAAAAAAAGGTTCAATGTTAATGCATAATGGCGCTGAGTGATGCGTTATTAGAAGTGAGGGGAGCCATACTAAGCTGTCTCCACTGGGCATTGTGTGTCATGGAAATAAGACATCTGACATGATTTGGAACATGAAGGAAATAGATTATGAAAAGGCATAAATAGATGGAAGTTTTTCCCTTTCTCATGAGGATCATCTGAAAATTGCTCTGCATGGCCGATGGCATGTTTTATGCCTGACTCTTCAGGGAAGATGAAGAAGGGTGGTCTACATGAATATTTTTTTAGGTTGTGTATAAAATTGGAAATTTTGACTTGCTTTCCTTTTAATCGCTCTTTATAAAAATTTAATTATAAAAAGATGACACAATATTAACCTCCAGATGTTTATTATTAGGAATGGATTCTTTAAAAACCAGGAATTTACATACTGGCTAAGTTAAAATTAGTCTGGAGCTCTGTGTTCTCTGTGAAAAGCACCCAGATTTCAAATTCAAAGAAGATGGAAGATGTCAAATGAGTAACTTAATGTAACTGAAGTGCCACAGAACAGAGCTGACAATTTCCTGTCAAGCAGGATCTGCTATGCTAACATAAAGCTCTTTGCTTTTATATTATTTCTGAAAGCAGAGTGGATTTTAAAAAATCTTTTAAAAAACAGTGTAGCTTTCCATTTCCTACTTCTTCACTTTTCTCTCTCTAGGGTGTATTTCCCCTTGAGGTTGAAGGAAGCAATATAAAAAAATGTGGTCAGATAATGCAGCAAATTGATGCAATTAACTAGATCAGATGTTACAAGTGGATGGTCATGGAGCCTTGGCATATATTTGAACTGATCTGCAGAATATTGTTGTTTGCCCTGCAGAGAGTTTAAAGGTTTTTAAAAATAGTTTGCAACACATAAAATAAAGAGACCACACATTAACAACCATATCTTTTGCTGAAAGATAAACACCATGGGAGCCTTGAACCCTTAAACAGGGCATATGCTCCCCAGTGTGCCAGGGTCCTATAAGGTTCCTGTCACATTTTTACATTATCCACCTGACCTTATAGGCATTTGACTTTGTGACACTTAAAATATAAGATACAAGCAATTGCACTAATTCTCTATTTTCTCAGACTGTAAAAAGGGCCTATATCCACATAGAGAGCTCCTTTCTGAATCCAGACTATTAATACAATACACAATGAGCAGAGTGGAATGACATTTCTTCCTGATCACTTCTTAGTATGCTCTAAATACATAATTCCCTTAGACCTTGTTTTCTTAAAGATTTAAAGAACTTATTATTTTTTAATTATCAGGAATTTCCCTTTATGTGTGTGGTTAAAAAAAGAAAGAAAAGTATCAGAGCTACTTGATCTTTTAGATCCCAAGATCTAAAAGATGGCCTGCAATGGCTATTTATAAATATCCCTGTGCAGTTTTCTGATTTTTTTTTTTTGGATACCCTTAATACCTTAATTTGTGAATACCCTAAATTGTCACAAGGAAAACCATATATGGTCATGGCACTCACCTATTTCCTCCGCTTTATTTTGCATTTTTGGATTCAATCTCAAATAGCTGTCATAAAATTAGAATAATTAGGTAACTGAGGACAACAAGGGAGTAGAACCAAAACCTAGATCAGGGGGAAAGACACACCAAATTTGTAGTTTATGCTATTTGAGATGAACCTTCTGATGTCAGTGCATCTTTCTTATTGTTACTTATTTACACAGTGATGAATAAGCAAATTCACAAAGTGGAAATAAGATTAATTTCCATCACACCTGAGCACAGAATATAGAAACAAGCACATAACAGGCATTCGACAAAGTAGAAAAATAAATTAAAAGTGACTTTTATGCGGATACACATATAAGTTGAAGATAGTCATTTTTGTGAAAAACAGATCAAGGCTATTCATTGTCCTTCTGTGTCTGCAGGTTCCATATGCAGAGATTCAATCGTCAATGAAGAATGTTCAGGGAAAATAGTTCATCTCTGCTGAAGAGGTATATGCTTTCATTCCTTGTTACTATTCCCTAATAATGTAGTTTAATAACTATTTACATAATATTTATATTGTATTAGGTATTATAACTAATGGAGATGATTAAAAATATGAGAAGATATGCCATTTTGTAAGTCTTCAGATTTTGGCATTTGTGGGAGTTCCTGGGAATAATCCCCCACAGATACCAAGAGATGATTGTATATAATAGTAAATGTCATGGTAGCTTAGAATACTTTTTTTTAAAGAGAGAAAGAGAAAAAAAATTTTTATTTATTTTTTCATCTGTCCTTTACTTCTCCAACATTTAGTTGTGTATGTGGTGCTGGGGTTTGAACCTGGGTCCCCACAAATGCCAGGCAAGTGCTTCAACCACCTAGCCACTGCTCCAGCCCCTAGAGTATTTTCTTAAAGAAAGAAATTCAGTTTAACGAGAGAGTAGACTAGGTTGATTTGTGTTCCAAAACTCTTAGGCTCACAAAATGTGCATCATCTCTATACCCTCATTCATGAATCCATGATTCTATAGAAAACCATAGCGTTTCTCCATCTCATGCAATCCTCTGCTTTCTACCTCAGAACATTGTTCTGTGCCCAGTAGTATTGCAATACTTATTAACTGGCAAACATTCTCACCCTATTGCTATTTTCTGTCACCAAAAAAAATTTGGGTTGAAAGGGCTGTTGACTTGGTTGGATCCTGAACAAGGCTGCCTGGCCAAGAGCACTTGAAATCTCGTCTCTCAGTATCTGCCAGGAACCTCACCATCTCATCCATCCTTCTACATGACCACCTTCATCTACTTCCATTGTTGGAAATTCAAAGCTTGGAGATTCAGATGCTCTATCACTTAAAATACCTATTCAAAAAATGTTTTGTGGCACATTGTCAGGCCCAAAGTCAGACACAAGGAATCAGAATCTGTGGTGCTGGGACCCCAAGTGTCCAGATGATTTGGATACTGCAGTTTTAGAAGCACTGGCTTAGAGGACAGAATCTTCTCTACCTGATTGAAGACTTTATAGAAAGGGAGGTGGGAAAATGAGCCCAGGAGGCGTCGATGGGTTATTTCTGAGGTTTGAGGAGAAAGATAATTGTGATAAATGAACATTTAATAACTAGCATCCCAACATTTGTAAGGGGAAGGTCATTTTCTATTGAGAGAATGGTGCAGATAAGGAGCTGAACTTCTGGAAAATTAGAAACTTCTGGAAAAGCACTTTGTGTAATCTGTGGTGTCTTAATGAATATTTGAGACTGGGTAATTTATAATGAATGGAAATGTATTGGCTCACAGTTCTGGAGGTTGGCATGTCCAAGATCAAGGTGTGGGTACCTGGAGAGGATTTTTTGCTGTGTCACATGACAGCAGATGGTTGTGCAAAGAAAAAAAAGTCCATTTCTGTATGCCCTTTTGATAACATTAACCCATTTGCTAGGCTCTACTCTCATGAATTACCTCTTAAAGGACCTACTGCCCAAACTATCACATTTGGGATTAGACTAAAACCTGTAAATTTTGGAAGGAAAACATTCAAGCTGTAGCACACCTCTCCTACTCCTGGAAAATTTGAACTGGTTCATAAGTCAGAGACAGTGGTGTCCTCCAGTCACACCCACCTATGTGTATGGGATGAAGGATACAGACCATCATGGTTCATAGACTAGTAGACACAAACATTAAAACATTTTATAGGAGCCCTGGCAGGGGATTGCCAGCTATAGCAAAGGCTCAACGTTTCTGCTTCCAAGATCTGACCCAAACTGGGTTCTTCTTCCTCCTCAGAATTGTGGGACCAGTCACAAACCTGGGAGCCAATTATGCAGTGAAGGGACATTTATTCTTTGGGCAGAGGATAAGGGAGAAGCTGAGAGGAATAACTATCAAATCTGCTTCTCCCCAAACAAAGGATAAGGGTCATTTTTAAGAAAAAGGGAGAAAGGGGCAGATTTTAGTTAAGAAGTAGAAGGATTATTCATGGATTCTTGGGGAGGTGGCTGGATCTATCCCAGAGATAAAAGGTCACTCTCTTCCAGTCCTTACATGGGCCTGTTTCATTCAGGGTCAGAAGTGAACCAGACTGAAATAGCCTAGGAGGAAGGGAATTTTATCAGAGCCTTTATTACAATGACAGGGTAAGGATCGTGGGGCTAAGAGCAGGTCCACATGGCATCCTGAATGGCTGAAGCTGTTTTGCATCCGGCTTCACAGCAGCAGTGAGGTCTAGCTGGCGAGGTGGGTGTCTAATCTGGTTAGCAAGAAGGCTTGTTTTTTTCAGGGTGTTTTCTTGGTGACATTGATCTCAACATGGATTCTATGAAAGATGAAGAAAGTATGGCTACATTTCTTTTCATAGTGGGGGATTATCATAAAGACCTTTCTGGTTTTCTCTAAAGGCCTAGGAATATGTAGATAAATGAGTGTTTTAAGCCAAGAGTAGATCCATTTTACCTGTACTGGTTTATCAAGGAGAAGGTGATAATGAACCAGGCAGAGCATCCTCCTGTGAAGCCAGGCAACTTGACAGAGTTTTTAAAAAGATGCTGGTCACTGCTATTCTCTTGTCTATCTTGCTCCAAATTAAGTACAGAGGACATTGGATAATGTCCCTTGCTACTATAGAAATACACAAGATGACCCAAAGACTTCCTACTCCATATGATTACATGAAGATCAACTAGAATTAGAGCTTTGCCATTTCTACCAGTTCCAATTACTACAAATATCTTCATCAGTTCTTCAATAACATTCTATCCTGGCTTTGCTAATAAAATTGATAGACTTTGACGTGTAATTTTCATAGACACTAATAAAAATGTTATTATAGTCATGGTTGTGATAAATTATTTTCAAAGGATTTGGAAGGATGCTCTCTGGCTAAATGCTACACAACAAGTCCTGATCCAGATCTGTCTGCAACATGGTCTCAGAAAATACTGATTTTAAATTAAATACGACATGCAATCTTTTCTATCAAAACAAAAGACCATATGGAAACAAAAAGGAAGACAGAGGTTGGACTTTTAAAAATAAACAAAGGCATGACAGTAATTCTAAATCAAACTGAGTAATATTTGAAAAGTAACCCGTTTCATGAATTAGTGAATTTAGATGGCACATCTTTGAGAATATTGGCTAATAAATCTAATTTTTTGTTGAATAGTCTTAGCTGATGGGTTAGGTTCCCAATAAATCAAAGATTTCTAATTTTTCATTTGTTTTATTTATTTATTTCAATACTGGGGGTTGAACCCAGGGGCAGTCTACCACAGAGCTACATTCCCAGCCATTTTTATTTTTCTTTGAGACCAGGTCTTGTTAAGTTACTGAGGCTAGCTTTAAACTTGTGGCCCTCCTTCCCCAGTCTCCTAAGAAGTTGGGATTCTAGTTGTGTATTTTATGGTCCTCAGATGATTCTGGGTACAAGAGGACATCAAATTTCACTATTTTCTTTCTAGTTACAAACTGATAGCTTCTCAGGGGACTCAAAGATATGTCTGATGGCTAGATCCAGTAGGTCACAGCTATTCCCTCAATCCACTTGATAGACGCTTTAAATAATGTTATTTTATGTGAAGAAAAATTTCAAGAATCATATAAAATTCTTTATGATTTCAGTCAGATCTACTTGTTTTGGGAAATAATGGCTACTTCTTTCAAACCCTAATGCTGGACTCTGAGTGTCCTTTATTGATATTTTGTTATTGTAATGAATTTCTCTGCAATGTATTTGGCGTTGCATGGCTTTGATACATCATGTTTTAGGCTGCAATCCTGTGTGTTAGACCAAGGACAGGTGGAGCTATCCATTTTCTTTTCCTGATTAAGGACATCTAAATACAAATCAGGGAACCACATACAAAATCTGCAATAATCAACCCATTGGCACTGGCTAAGTAAATCTGCCTGTTTTCTGGCCATTTTGGTTATATATACTTGTTTAATTAAATAAAGCAAAACCTACCAAGCCCATACAAAGTGTAAGGCAAGTGGTTCATGTAAATATATGATAAAATACGCAATATAGTATAATAACAATAACTTAGTTGTTATATCTTCATTGTGTCCAAAGTACTAACTCATTCATTATCTATTTGGACCTTTGCAACAATTTTTACACTTTGAGGAAACAGACCCCAGGGTGGGAATTGAATGACTCACAGTACTTCACATTGGTCATTGGTCACAGAGCCCAGGGTAGAACCTAACTCTCACACTTCTGATCAGAGTTCTCTTCCTTACTAAATCTGTCCAACTTGCAACACAGTAACTGATCTGTTGCTATCTACTTTGTTGATGAGCACCATGTGGGAAGATTTCCTTGGTTTCTGGGCCCTTCTTAGCACTGGACATGAAAGATGCTACCTGCCAGGAACACTGACCAGCATGTGAGAGACTGATGGCATCAATAGGGACATGTCCAGTCACCATCAGTCATTATTACAGAGCCACTCCCTCCTTTCTAACCTTGCTCCAAGGTGTGATGCCTTTGTTAACACTCCATTTTGGATGGAGAAAAAGAATACTTCTCTCTTGATGTCTACTTTTATCAACTGCATCTTAAGATAAGCAAAACATGCTTCTTACTTAACTCTGAAATTCCCTCCCTAGAGCAGACAGATTGTAAGACAATTCCATCAAACTTCAGCATTTACCTTCCTGTTATAACCTAGCCCTTATTATTTGGTTTATTAATATAATTTACTTTATTTGATTAATGAAATATGAAATTATTTTTAAAAAAGAACATTCACAGCCCAGCATTAGAGTGTGAAAAAGGTGGCCATTATTTCCAAAGGTGAGTTGTTGGGTAGGTCTGTCAGACTGAAAGATTAAAGGGATTCAAACCTAGAGTTCCTTAATGATTTTCTTTTTTTCTGCACTTTTTAAAAATTTTATTTTTATTAGTGCATTATAGTTTTACAGAATGTTGGGATTGGTTGTCACATATTCCTAGATGCACACAAATCAGCAATACAATTTGTTCAATACCCCCTACACACATCCCTCTACCTCCCTCCTGATCCCTTGCTTTTCTTCTGAGTCCTATATTGTTCCTAAAAAACCCAAATACAGTGACATAATTCTTATACCTATGAAGAACATTTTATATATATATGGCTATAGTATATACAGTGACATTTATAACTGCTTGGAATGTACTTTGCATTATCTTAGTTTCAACATTTCCCCTTCTCCTCCCTTCCTATAATCTCTTGTTATTCTTCAAAATATTTGACAATGGGATTAAGCATTTACATTTTTATACAGGTATGCAGCATAGCTTGATCAGATATCTTATTAAGTATATTGCAACTGTATCTCATAAATATTAACATTTTGCATTTTTGTTGTATGGATCTAAAAGAGTTTGTCTACTTTACTCCTGAGCCTGGGTTTAGGTCCACCCTACACAAATGAGGGATACCATTTGGCCCTTGACTGTGTTTGACTAACTTCCCTCTGCATGATTTCTTCCAGCGCCATCCATTTATCTTCAATAGATGCAATATCATTGTTTCTAATAGCTGAGTAGAACTCCATTGTATGTATATACCAGAGCTTTTGGATCCATTCATTGAGTGAGGGACATCTGGGTTGGTTCCATAATTTAGCTATTGTAAATTGAGCTGCTATGAACATGGATATTGCTGTGTTGCTGAAATGTGCTGATTCTAACTCCTCTGGGAAAATACTCAGAAGAGGGATAGCTGGATCATATGGTGGATCCAATCCTAATTTTTTGAGGAGTCTCCACACTGCTTTCCAGAGCAGCTGGACCAGTCTGCAAATCCACCAACAGTGTGCTAGTGTTCCTATCTCCCCACAACCCCTCCAGCATTTGTTATTAGTCGTCTTCTTCATCTTTGCCAGTCTGACTGGAATGAGGTGAAATCTTAAGGTAGTTTTGATTTGCATTTCTCTGATTGCTAATGATTTAGAACCCTTTCTCATGTATTCATTGGCTTGCTCAATGTTCTCTGTTGAGAAGTTTCTGTTTAGCTCTCTGGATCATTTAGTGATTGGATTACTTGTGTTTTGTTATTGAGTTTTATGAGTTCTATATAAAATTTGGATATTAGTTCCCTGTCAGGGATCACAGGCCATGATTCTCTCCCATTCTGTACATTGTCTCTTGTCTATTTTGACTATTTCCTTGGCTGTACAGAAACTTTTTAGTTTAATGGCATCCCACTCATTGATTTTAGACTGTTTAACACTTTCACTTTAGGATCCTTGTTTAGGAAGTCATTACCAACTCCCATATGCTGGCGTGTTGGTCCTAATTTTTCTCCTAGTAGATGTATGGTAGCTGGCTTAATTACTAATTCCTTGATGCATTTAGAATAGATTTTTTTTGCATGGTGAGAAATAGGATCTAATTTCAATTTTCTGCAAGTGGCTGTCCAGTTTGTCCAGCACCATTTGTTGACTAGACTGTATCTCCTCCATGTTATATTTTGACCCCCTTTGTTAAAGATCAGATGTTTAAAGATTTCTAGGTTTGTCTCAGAGTCTTCTATTCTATTCCATTGGTCTTCATTCCTATTTTAATACTAATACCATGCCGTTTTTAATACTACAGCCCAATAGTACAGTTTTAGATCTGGTATTGCAAAACCACCTGTTTCATCTTTCTTGCTTAGTAATATTTTGGCTATTCTGGATTTCTTATTGTTCCAAATGAATTTGAGAATTGCTTTTTCTATATCTACAAAGACTGACAATGGAATCTTGATGGGGATTGCCTTGAATCTGTACAGTACTTTTGGCAGAATGGCCATTTTAATTATATTAATTCTGCCTAACCAAGAACATGGAATAACTTTCCATTTTCTCAGGCCTTCTGCAATTTCTGTATCATTGTAGAGGTATTTTATTTCTCTTGTTAGATTGATTCCCAAGTATTTTATTCTTTTTGAGGATATTGTGAATGGGACTGATTTCCTAATTTCTTCCTCTGCCCTTTTATTATTAGTGTATAGGAAAGCTATTGCTTTATGGGTGTTGATCTTGTAGCTGGCCACTTTGCTAAATCTGTTTATAAGTTCAAGCAGTTTACTGGTGGAGTTTTTTGGATCTTCCAGATACAGCATCATATCTTCAGCAGAAAGGGAGAGTTTGACTTCCTCTTCCTATTAATATCCCTTTGATTTCTTTCTCTTGCCTTACTGCTCCTGCTGTGGTCTCAAGAATAATATTTAATGAAAGTGGTGAGAGCAGATAGCCTTGTCTTGTTCCCAAGTTTAGTGGAAATGCTTTCAGCTTTTCTCCATTTAGTATTATACTAGCTGAGGGTTTAGTATACGTATCCTTTACACAGTTCAGAAAAGTTCCTTTGATCCCTATCTCCTCTAGAGTTTTGAGCATAAAAGGGTGCTGAATTTTATCAAAGGCCTTTTCTGCATCCATTGAGATGATCATATGGTTTTTGTCCTTGATTCTGTTTAAGTGGTGAATTACATTAATTGTTTTGCACCTGTTGAACCAGCCCTGCGTACCTGCAATGAAGCCCACTTGATCATGATGAATTATCTTCTTGCAAAGTTTTTGAATACATTTTTCTAGGACTTTATTAAGGTTTTTTTGTGTTGAGGTGCATCAGTGATATTGGTCTATAGTTTTCTTTTATTGATGTATCCTTGTTGGATTTTGGTATCAGAGTTATGGTTGCTTCACAGAAAGTGTTTGGGAGAGTTTCCTCCTTTTCAATTTCTTGAAATAACTTAATTAGAAGAGGTGTTAGTTCCTCCTCAAAAGTGTGGTAAAAATCAGCAAGGAAGCCATCAGGTCCTGGGCTTTTCTTCTTTGGTAGACTTTTAATTACAATATGGATTTTGGGGCCTGTGATTGGGTTGTTTAGGAATTCAGTATCATCCTGTGTCAATTTAGGAATGTTGTATGTGTCTAGAAATTTATCCATTTCTTCCAAATTCTCTAATTTAGAGGAGTATAGATTTTAAAAATATGATCTTATAATTTGTTGGATTTCCACAGGGTCAGTGGTGATCACTCTGTTTTCATTGGAGATTTTATTGATTTGCTTCATTTCTCTCCTTCTTTTAGCGAGATTTGCTAGGGTTCTATCTATCTTGCTTAGTTTTTCAAAGTACCAGCTCTTTGTTTCACCAATTCTTTTTATTGTTTTTTTGTTCTCAATAATTTCATTGATTTCAGCTCTGATCTTGATTATTTCCTGTTTTCTGCTCGCTTTGGGATTAGATTGTTCTTCCTTTTGACAGGCTTTGAGATGGAGCATAAGCTTATTTATTTGGGATCTCTGTTCATGTTTAATGTGGGCACTCAGTGCTATAAATTTTCCCCTTAGGAATGTTTTCATGCTGTCCCAGAGGTTTCCATATGTTGTTTCCTCATTTTCATTCTCTTCTAAGAATTTTGGATTTCTTCTCTCATGTCTGCTTGGATCCATTATTCATTTAATAGGGTGTATTGTTCAATCTCCATGAATATGTGTGTTTTCTGTTATGCTTTTTACTGTTGATTGCTAGGGTCATGGCATTGTGGTCTGATAGGATATCTACTTTTTATATTTGCTGAGATTATCTTTATGAAGCAGAATATGATCTATTTTAGAAAAGGATCCATGTGCTACAGAGAAGAAGGTGTATTTGCTAACTTGGGATGGAATATTCTATATATGTCTGTTAAGTCCATTTGATTTATGGAGTTATTTAGGCTGATGATTTCTTTATTGATTTTTTTTTGTTTTGATGATCTGTTTGATAGTGACAAAGGAGTGTTGAAGTCTCCTAGTATTATTGTGTTGAGGTCTACTAGAGGTTTGATATCATGAAGTAATTTATTCACATAGTTGGGTGCATTGTTATTTGGAGAGTAAATATTAACTATGGTTATTTCTTCCTGTTGAAGGGTTCCTTTTAGTATTAAGTAGTGGCCTTCTTTATCTCTTTTGATTGATTTATGTTTGAAATTTACTTTGTCGAATATAAGTATAGTGACACCGGCTTGTTTTCTTGGGCTGTAAGCATGGTAGATTTTTTCCATCCTTTCCCCCTTAATCTGTGGATGTCATTGCCTGTTAGGTGAGTTTCTTGTAAGCAAGAATATTGTTGGATTTTGTTTTTTGATCCAGTCTGTCTTTTGAGTGGTACATTTAAACCATTCACATTCAGTGTTAAAATAGAAGTGTGTAGTTGGTTCATAGTCATTGCATCTTATTTAGCTAGTTCTGTGGTTGTCTTGGTTGGTTATTGATGGGTAATACTTTTACTGAATTTCCTCTGTTTGTGGGTTTTGGGTATCAATTGCTTGTTCTTCTGTCAAGAGAGTTTCCTTGAGAATTCTTTGTAAGGCAGGTTTTCTGTTTATGAATGCTGCCAGTTTTGTCTTATCATGAAAAGTTCTTATTTCTCCATCAAATTTGAAACTGAGTTTTGCCAGGTATAGAATTCTTGGCTGCATGTCATGGTCATTCAGACATTGAAAGATTTCTTTCCATGACCTTCTTGCCTCAGAGTCTGGGTTGAAACATCACAGAAAATGCTTATTGGTTTACCTCTGAATGTGATTTGACATTTCTCCCTTGCTGCTTTTAATATTGTTTCCTTGGTATCCCTGTTGTACATTTTGAATATGATGAATCTTGGTGAATTTCTCATTTGATTAGGCCTATTGCGTGTTCTATAAACTTCCTAGATGAGCATGTCTGATTCTATTTTTATATGAGAAAAGTTTGCTTTAACAATTTCCTTGAGGATATTCCTCATACCATTCGTGTGTGTCTCAGTTTCTTCCTGTATCCCAATTACTCTCATATTGTTTCTTCTCATTTCATCCCAGACATTTTAAAAATTCTGGTCATGTTCTCTTAGTTGTTTTTCTTTTTTGTCGTTGGTGTGCTCAAGCTTGGTCAGCCTGTCCTCATTGTCAGATGTTTTTTCTTAGATAGCAGAGGTTCTATTTTCTACTGAAGTTAATCTATTATTAAATTCTTCCATGGTCCCTCTCATGTCATTGACTACAGATTTTAGATCTGATACTTCCTTTTTGAGAATATTGATTTCTTTAATGATGAGTTTCTCAATTCTTGAGTTTTCTCATTTATTCCCTTCATTATCTCTTCTTTTAATTCATTATTTCTTTTTGTTATTAGATCATTGAAAAATTGTTCTAGATTTTCATCCCAGTGTGCAGCCATAGTCCCCATAGTAGGGGAGTTGTGGGATTGATGTGAACCTCTTCGAGTTTGATTTCTCATGTCTGAAGAGATTCTTCTCACTTTTTTGGCTGGAGATCCCTTTGTGGAAGCAATATAGGACTCAGGAGTTCTTCTTCCTTTTTTCCCCCTCCCCCTTAAGGACTAAGCTATTGGATTTGGAATTTTGTCCAGTCCCTTACTTGGGATGGGGTATTGTCAGGAAAGTTGAGTTCAGAAGTCTACCCCCTTTACTGTGAACTGTTAATTGCCCTTAAAAGTATCTAACACCTCATGCACTAATAGAAGATTGTCAATATGTACAATCAAAGCTTAAAATAAACAGTATTAAATTGGTTATTTAAAACAGACTATAATAGACTTTTAAATTCCTATGACACTAATGGTAGTGATAATCAATACTTTTGGTGACAATACTATTTAATTATCACATTTGTCAGACTTCAAAAACATACAAGTGTTATTCAGATTAACAATCACAGCAGTAATCATTACAGAGCCTTAATGGTGGTGGTGGGGGGCAAAGGGTATTTGGTAATTGGGAGTCAGAGAGGGAAGGTAATGGAAGTGAAATTTGGAGAGGAGATTATATTGACCAATTGTGGACAGTAAGAAAGTGGAGGAGGTAAAGGATTTGTTGTAGAAAGAAAAAGAACTTGATAGAAAGAAAAAAAGTGAAAAAGAAAAGAAATTTAAAAAAATAAATTAATTTAAAAAAGAAAATACGGATCTGAAGGGAAGCTAAGATAGTTGTGGCCTAATATAGGAAGGGTAAAAGAGTTATTACTAAGATTTGGGTGATCAGTTAAGGGAAGAAGTTCCCCCTGGTGAATTATGCTTGTCAGGCACAATATACTTCAAATATTATATCCACTGACCAGAATCCCTCTTCTCAGGAGGGAGGTCAGGGATAGATAGGATAAACAAGAGGGAATAAGAGAGACAATAGAGAGAAAGGAAGAAAACAAGATAGAAACATAAAAAAAAGCAAACAAAACAAAAAAAAATTTTTTAAAGAAAAGAGAAAAAAAAGGGGAGTAACCCCCCTCAGAAATTAAAAGAAAAGGGAAATAAAAAACAGCTAATATTTTTGCATGACCATAAACCAATAAACTTTTTCAGTTATTGCACTAATACACATCAAGAATAGGAGAGAAATGAAGAAAGAAAAAAATTAAAATAAAAAATGTATTTATATACAAAAAAGGGGTGAAAAATTAAAAATTCTTAATAATAAAACTTGGAACTATAGTCAATAAGAGTGTCTCTGATCCCTTTGGGAGATGTTCACTGTCCATATGGGATTCAGAGGCAAGGTCTCTAAGGACTTTCAGGTAATCTGAAAGTCAGAAGTCTTATGAGATGCTTTTAATGCTCCCTCTGCTGGTGGTTGCCAAAACTGACTCCTGTGATTTTTGTGCTGGGGCAAAGGATTCAGCACATTTAACTTATAATGTGATCCTTCTGGCTGGGTGGGGGTGGCTAGGGTTTAGCAATGCTGCCCTTTATTCCACAAACCCAAAACCCCTTACACAAAGTGGAGGCAGGGCCTGTCCCAGGGCTTCTCTTCCTGGGTCAGCCTGTGGTCTGTGGCTGACTCCAGTTGCAGTTTTCAGAGCTGTTTTGCAGTCCCAGAGAGAGCAGGCCCTGGTCTGTAAAGTGAAAACCTCTTAGGGCATTAAAAATGGAGGCTGATTGGCTCTTATGCTACCACCGCCACCGCCAGGCAGCCTGCTCCACTAAGTCGGTTTTACAGTCCCAGAAAGAGCCAGCCCCGGTCCGGAGAGTGGAACCCTCCTAGAGCATTAACGATGGAGGCTGGTTGGTTCTCACACTGCCACTGTCGCTGCCACAGGGCAGCCTGCTCCACTAGGCTTGTCTGGGGGCAGCTTCCAAACACTAATCTCACCACCAGACAGAGTGTAAGTTCGGGATGTGAATTTGCAATTGCACTATCTTTAAAGCATGGAGGCTTCTCTGTGTGATGTGCTTGCCGGCTGTTAGACTCCACCCCCACTCCCACACCCAATGTAAACAATGATGGCTGAGTGCTGGGTCCCAACTGGAACGGAAAAAATCTTTCTTTTTCTCCACTCATTTCTCCCAAGTCTCTGCTCCTCAAATCCACTGAGTAAATTAGGACTGGGGTTTCAAGATGCTAGTACCCCAAACACACCTCAAAATACTGGAGAAGAACTGGACATTTCCTGTCCAGTCTCGGAGCTGCTGGGGAAATCGTCTCTCTTCAGATCACCATCTTGGCTCCTCCCTGAATTATTTTCTTGACATGTTTTTGAATGCGGTTTGCAAGAACCTTATTAAGGATTTTTGCATCAATATTCATGAGGGATATTGGTCTGTAGTTTTGTTTTTTTGATGTGTCTTTGTTGGGTTTAGGTATCAGAGTTATGGTTGCTTCATAAAAAGTGTTTGGGATTGTTTCCTCTTTTTCAATTTCTTGGAATAGCTTCATAAGGAGAGGTGTTAGCTCTTCTTCAAAATTGTGGTAAAACTCTGCAGAGAATCCATCAGGTACTAGGGGTTTTTCCTCTGGAAAACTTTTAATTGCTGTATGGATTTCAGTGCCTGCTATTGGGCTGTTTAGGATTTCAATTTCATCCTGTGTCAATTTGGGGATGTTTTATGTGTCTAAAAATTTGTCCATGTCATCCAGATTATCTGATTTAGAGGAGTATAGTTTTTCAAAATATGTTCTAATAATCTGTTTGATTTTAAGGGGGTCACCCTCTTTTCATTGGTGATTTTGTTGATTTGCTTTGATTTTCTCCTTCTTTTAGTTAGATTAGCTATGGGTCTGTCAATTTTACTTATTTTTTGAGAGAACCAGCTCTTTGTTTCATCAATTCTTTTTATTTTTTTTTTGTTCTCAATTTCGTTGATTTCAGCTTTGATCTTAATTATTTCTTGTCTTCTGCTGGCTTTGTGATTAGACTGTTCTTCCTTTTGTAGAGATTTGAGTTGGAGCATAAGCTTATTTGTTAGGGATCTCTCCTGATTCTTAATGTGGACACTCAGTGCAATAAATTTTCCCCTTAAGAATGCTTTCATGCTGTCCCAGAGGTTTCAATATGTTGTGTCCTCATTCTCATTCTCTTCCAAGAATTCCTTAATTACTGTTCTCATGTCTTCTTGGATCCATTCTTCATTTAATAGGGTGTTATTCAATCTCCACATATATGTGTGTTTTGTGCCATGGTTTTTGCTGTTAATTATTAGGGTCATGGCATCATGGTCTGATAGGATACATGGAATAATACCTACTTTTTTATATTTGCTGAGATTTCCTTTGTGAAC